>JABUQX010109718.1:0-40000 GCA_015478945.1 Trachelipus rathkii
TCCTCTGTAGGGTGGAACCAATTTTTTGTTCAAACAATCACCAAGAACAAAGTTTTCTTTGCACAGATCATAATCAAAAAGACTTTTGACTTTTTTCTGACAACGTTTGATATCACTCGTTCCTTTTAAAAGATAATTTTTTTTCTTTCCTATCTTTGTTGTACCACTGATACGATAATTACTATCGGATGAATAACCTGGCACATACTTCTTCGCATACCGAGAGAGATAATTCGGAGGTGGTAAATTCTTGGTATCATTTGAAAATATACATGGGGTGTAGATATCTTCTGAAGTAAAAGACATTTCAAGTCCTTCTGGCAGACAAGGACTGAGAATAACTTTATCATGGGTATTGTTAACCAACTCACTGACTAGCAAATACAGATAAACGCTCGAAACGGCCGTTTCAGTAGCGAAACGAACCCGTACGTCGAGCCCGATTAATCAAGACCGTTAGTGACGTTTCACGCCTGTTCCCTAAAATAAAGTCGAAGAGTCTAAATCCAAAATCGCTCTAAACGAGGCGAAAAAATTCGCCGATCGATCTTCACATCAAACAAATTCGGTGAATTTTTTTTTCAAAATCTGACTTATACTCCCCAGTTGTATACTCTGTAACTCATTCAGTCTATTATCATAAACTTCACTAACAGGGCCGAAACCTATCGGCATACTTGACACTGTGTTCCTTAGTCGGTACTAAAACGACCGTTACTATCCGTTTCAGGTCGTTTGCCTTTAAGGCTTGACATATGGAAACGTCACTAAATCTCTCCCCAGTGGACGCCGTCTACGCCCTGAAAGTCTCACGGGCGCGGGCAAGGCCTGATCCTACGCGAACCTCGAGAGCCTGTCCTGCCTCTCACATGCGCACCAATCCTGAGAGAGCGAGCACTGAAGAAGTATGCTGTAACACAGTAGGCAACACAATGACAGCAATCACTCACTATGATAAGCTCAGCTCGTATAATCTATTGTTGTATATCAACTATGAGAACGAGAATAATGATGATGAAAAAGTCATAAAGAAAAGCATTGATTGAGAATCAAATTATATTAAATACAACATAAATTAAATCATTATGTATTAGAACAATCTAGATAGGACTTGATATGCATATAAAGAGAGTATCGACCCAATGTGAAGAATTATATATATTTTAATTGATTAATTTTATTTTACATTATTTATAATGTGAAATCTAAACCTGATAGAACAACTGTGTATTGTATCTATAGGAATATCGACCCTTTGTAGACTAATTATATTATTTTATGTTTTATTATTTAATAACTCTGTTAAAGTGTGAAAATACGGACCTCTCATAAGAGGCGCACCCTTAATATAACAGAGAAATATAAGAGTGAAATAAAAATAAGCAAAATATTGATAAATTTACATGAAGATACACGATAACACAGAATAAAACAATATCAATAAATATAAAATATATATATAATTACTGATGCTTATATGGAAGATACGAACACAGGACTTCTCTATATAATTATTTATTTTTCCATTACATCCTTTATAAGATATTCGTTTTTCGTCTCCGAGACCTTTAGTGTTCCTTTCATATCGAGTGAGTCACTCTACAGATATATCCTCTGAAGCGTTAAATCACTGACCTGGTTCGGCTGTCGAAGCTGTCACCTAACAGTGTAGTTGCCGTGTACAATAATCTCCCTCACACATCACACCGAAACGGTCTTGACACACACGTTTCGAGATAAGCGGTACAAAGCCTGCGTCAAGCTTAACCAGATAATCGAGTCGGTTTAGTGTAGGTAGAGTTTTCCACGAGTGAATCCCTCTCAACACTTAAAAATTCAATCGATCTAATCAACACTCGCTCATCAAAGACGACTCTCGAAAAAATTTAGTGAGTTTTTTTTCTGCAAAAATCTCAGGTGGGCGTAAACGCACGCCATAAAGTGCGGAAGATTAAGGGCGACACGTGAAACGTGTTTAGGACCCAAGTGCCATGTTAAATCAACCAAATAAAAATTAAAAGGCAGTCGGGACTTTAATATATAATCTCCTATTTCACGGGAGTCGCTCTCAGAAAACTAATTTTATTTTGACCCTCACCCCCCCGGCACGGAGATTCGTACACAGTTCGTCGGTACTAAAACGACCGTTCGATCGTTTCAGGTCGTTTTTAGGGGACATTATGAAACGTCACTATCTTAGTGACGCCGTCCAGGGAACCGAACCTCGGTAGATCCGCTCGGGTGTCGTCCGGGACACGTGAAACGACACTAAAGTACTCGAGGGTGAAAAACGAATATTTTACGGAAAGAAAAGAATTAAGACTAAGATAAAAACAAGAAAATCATTATATAGAACATCTGTGTATTGTATCTATCGGAATATCGACTCTTTGTAGACTATTATATTTATTTTTATTTTTTTTTAAATTATTTCATTTAGTTACCCCTAAAACCTAATTAACGAAGAAAACGGAATTTAAGGGGGACTAAATTAACAAAAATTAAATAAATAATAAAATACGAAGAATTGAAGATACGATACACAGATCTTCTATATAATATTTTTTTTTCCTATCTTTGTATTAATTCTTTTCTCAGTCTTTATTCATTATCATCGTCACGAGAAACCGTATCTATACCTATAAGATATTCGTTTTTTGTCTCCGAGACCTTTAGTGTCGTTTCACGTGTCCCGGGAAGATCCCCGAAGCGGTTCAACAGAGGTCTGGTTCCCTCGGCGGCATCGCTAAGTTTTAGTGACGTTTCATAATGTCCCTAAAATACGACCCGAAACGCTCGAACGGCCGTTTCAGTAGCGACGAACCGTCGTCGAGCCCGATAATCGTCCAGTTAGTGACGTTTCACGTGTCCCTGAAATAAGTCGAAGGTCTAAGTCAAAACCGCTCTCGGAAAATCGACCTCCGGAAAAAGTTTGGGAAATTTTTTTTTCAAATTTTGACTTACACCTTCGACTTATTTTGGGGACACTTGAAACGTCACTAAAGGGGCGACTATCGGGCTCGACGACGGTTCGTCGGTACTAAAACGACCGTTCTATCGTTTCAAGTCGTTTTTTAGGGACATTATGAAACGTCACTAAATCGTAGTGACGCCGTCCAGGGAACCGAACCTCCCCAGATCCGCTCGGGTGTCGTCCCGGGACACGTGAAACGACACTAAAGTACTCGAGGGTTAAAAACGAATATTTACGGATATAGATAAGCTGTTATAATCGTTTTTTTTATCAACTATGAAGGTGATGATGATTAAAGTCTAAGAAAAGAATTAAGACTAAGATAAAAACCAGAAAAATCATTATATAGAACATCTGTGTATTGTATCTATCGGAATATCGACTCTTTGTAGACTATTATATTTATTTATTTTTTAAATTATTTAATTTAGTTACCCTTAAAACTTAATTAACGAAGAAAACTTAATTTAAGGGGGACTAAATTAAAAAAAAATTAAAAAAATAATAAAAAAATACGAAGAATTGAAGATACGATACACAGATCTTCTATAATATTTTTTTTTCCTATCTTTGTATCAATTCTTTTCTCAGTCTTTAATCATTAACATCGTCACGAAAAACCGTATCTATACCTATAAAATATTCGTTTTTCGTCTCCGAGACCATTAGTGTCGTTTCACGTGTCCCGGGAAGATCCCCGAAGCGGTTCTACCGAGGTCTGGTTCCCTCGTCGGCGTCGCTAAGTTTTAGTGACGTTTCATAATGTCCCTAAAATACGACCTGAAACGCTCGAACGGCCGTTTCAGTAGCGACGAACCGTCGTCGAGCCCGATAATCGTCCAGTTAGTGACGTTTCACGTGTCCCTGAAATAAGTCGAAGGTCTAAGTCAAAACCGCTCTCGGAAAATCGACCTCCGGAAAAAGTTTGGGAAATTTTTTTTTCAAATTTTGACTTACACCTTCGACTTATTTTGGGGACACTTGAAACGTCACTAAAGGGGCGACTATCGGGCTCGACGACGGTTCGTCGGTACTAAAACGACCGTTCTATCGTTTCAAGTCGTTTTTTAGGGACATTATGAAACGTCACTAAATCGTAGTGACGCCGTCCAGGGAACCGAACCTCCCCAGATCCGCTCGGGTGTCGTCCCGGGACACGTGAAACGACACTAAAGTACTCGAGGGTTAAAAACGAATATTTACGGATATAGATAAGCTGTTATAATCGTTTTTTTTATCAACTATGAAGGTGATGATGATTAAAGTCTAAGAAAAGAATTAAGACTAAGATAAAAACCAGAAAAATCATTATATAGAACATCTGTGTATTGTATCTATCGGAATATCGACTCTTTGTAGACTATTATATTTATTTATTTTTTAAATTATTTAATTTAGTTACCCTTAAAACTTAATTAACGAAGAAAACTTAATTTAAGGGGGACTAAATTAAAAAAAAATTAAAAAAATAATAAAAAAATACGAAGAATTGAAGATACGATACACAGATCTTCTATAATATTTTTTTTTCCTATCTTTGTATCAATTCTTTTCTCAGTCTTTAATCATTAACATCGTCACGAAAAACCGTATCTATACCTATAAAATATTCGTTTTTCGTCTCCGAGACCATTAGTGTCGTTTCACGTGTCCCGGGAAGATCCCCGAAGCGGTTCTACCGAGGTCTGGTTCCCTCGTCGGCGTCGCTAAGTTTTAGTGACGTTTCATAATGTCCCTAAAATACGACCTGAAACGCTCGAACGGCCGTTTCAGTAGCGACGAACCGTCGTCGAGCCCGATAATCGTCCAGTTAGTGACGTTTCACGTGTCCCTGAAATAAGTCGAAGGTCTAAGTCAAAACCGCTCTCGGAAAATCGACCTCCGGAAAAAGTTTGGGAAATTTTTTTTTCAAATTTTGACTTACACCTTCGACTTATTTTGGGGACACTTGAAACGTCACTAAAGGGGCGACTATCGGGCTCGACGACGGTTCGTCGGTACTAAAACGACCGTTCTATCGTTTCAAGTCGTTTTTTAGGGACATTATGAAACGTCACTAAATCGTAGTGACGCCGTCCAGGGAACCGAACCTCCCTAGATCCGCTCGGGTGTCGTCCCGGGACACGTGAAACGACACTAAAGTACTCGAGGGTTAAAAACGAATATTTACGGATATAGATAAGCTGTTATAATCGTTTTTTTTATCAACTATGAAGGTGATGATGATTAAAGTCTAAGAAAAGAATTAAGACTAAAATAAAAACCAGAAAAATCATTATATAGAACATCTGTGTATTGTATCTATCGGAATATCGACTCTTTGTAGACTATTATATTTTTTTTTTAAATTATTTAATTTAGTTACCACTAAAACCTAATTAACGAAAAAAACGGAATTAAAGGGGGACTAAAGTAAAAAAAAATTTAAAAAATAATAAAAAATACGAAGAATTGAAGATACGATACACAGATCTTCTATAATATTTTTTTTTTCCTATCTTTGTATCAATTCTTTTCTCAGTCTTTAATCATTATCATCGTCACGAGAAACCGTATCTATACCTATAAAATATTCGTTTTTCGTCTCCGAGACCATTAGTGTCGTTTCACGTGTCCCGGGAAGATCCCCGAAGCGGTTCTACAGAGGAAAACAAATAATTATAAAGAAGTAGAAGTATGTGAATATATAGTCGTAGATTGTAAGTGAAATATGTATTAATCTTCTTTTCCTATTAATTTTAAAGTTGCCATTTTGTGGACCGATATTTTATCCATTTGTCCGAGGTGTTTTATTACTAAAATGTTGCAGTAAAAATGTTTACTTATCGGGGCGTGAGCCCTTGCTTGTGCGTTAGCACGCGCTCAAGGTGAGGTTGCTCCGTTAGGAGCAAGCCTCGGCTTGTTATATTATTAAAAATTAAAAAAATAGTTATATTTTTGGTGGAAAAAATTTAAAAATATCTTTTCAAAAGAAAGGAGACGACCGTTGAAGAGAATAAAACTACGTCTATTTCCTTAGAAACACCATTGTTAAAAACAACGGTTTGAAATAAAATACGATCATCGATACTAATTTTTATTCAGCTTTCATAAATAAATAAAAAAATAATAATACAATGTTTAGGGGTACGAAATATTTTCACTTGTACAAAGGCAAAACGCACCCATTTATAAATATACATCAAATTTTTAAATTTGTTTTATCGTTTCTTGTAGTATACGTTGAACAGCTTCAAAAACGTTGTTAAGAAAAAGATGATTATCAATATAAAAAAGAGCCAAATGAAACGTTTTAGGTTCTGGATCTCGAAATTGTTTTAATAATTTAAAAAAGGAATCGGGTTTAAAAAAACAGATATTATTTTTTAACCATAGTTTACTCTCGTAGAAATTATTTTCTCTTTCGAATTCGTATTTTGGGCTATCAATCGATTCAACATCATCTGGTATAGAACCCGTTTCGAAGACGCTATACTGCTTTATATTCCACCGAATGATTGAATTGCCATAAACATCGTTCATAGTTACCATAATCCTTTTGAACAGATAGTATATATCTATTCTGTGCGAGGGATTACGGCATTCGTCTAAGCACCTAGACAAATTATTTCTATTCGCTACGTACCCATCAAAATTAAATTCTAATCCTCTTTTCGCAGAACGAGTAATATTCAAAAGATTATAAATTTTGCAAGCGCTTATACGTTCCCATTTGAAAAATATTACGACCTTTTCTAGATTTGGAGAGACTCGACAAATATCGTATAAAATATTTGAAAAATCAATTTTTAATTCTACTAAATTTTTAAAAATGGCTTCATTTTCATTATCTAATATCATTTCGCAGTTATCAGCGGGTATATGTAGATAATTGTTTATTCTGATTTCTAAGCAAGTCAAATTCGGAAAGGCCTCGAAGAATTTATTACTCAATGATCCGCAGTTATGATTTTCTTCAAAAAACCTCCATATTTCGTCGTACGACAATCTCAAGATATACACATTTGGAAATCGGAATGAAGAAAGGGTATCTAAATTTTCGTTTTTTTGAAGGATGACATTAAACTGACAAACGTTGCGTAAATTCAATTCCAAAGAACCGTCGATCTTTTTAATACTTTTTTGCAATTGATTTCTAAATACGTTTGTATCCCACGAATCGATTATTTTCTTTTCCATTTCCCTTCGCCATGATGTACTCGAATGTAAATGGCATATTTGTATACTGCCTTCCATAGTCTGGCGCATAAATAGAAAAATAACGGCGTAAATGCCTTTGCACGATAGACAGAATGGCATTTCAATTTCGTTTCTTTCTTCACGATCTTTGTTAAGAAAAAGGTTTCGAAATTTGGTTTCCAACATTTGTAATAACTCATCATCTCCCGCTGCCGATGCTGCTACCGCTACTACTTCTTCTTCTTCTTCTTCTTCTTCTTCTTCCACTGGCGATGCTACGTGATTTGGTGGAACTTCTCTGATCGCCCATTCGATCACTCTTCTATTTTCAACTTCAACCACCACGACTAAATTATTCAATTTTTTTTTAAAACAATTAACGCATTTTCTAAAACAATCTTCCAACATAATATAGGCGTAGCAAGGAAATAGTTCTTCCTCCGACGAGAAACTGAAAATCAGTTCCAGCGTCTTTACCCCCGTTTTTGCAGCCAATAATCTTACACGATCCTCGCTAACAGCGGTAAATGGGTGTTTGTGCGTTAAACGTACTCCGATGTTTTGTAAATTAAACAACGATGAGATTTCGATAATTTCCTCGATGTTGTTATAATCCACTGTTAAGGTAGTTAGTTCGTTTAACGAGGGAATAATAAGGTTCCGCATTTTACTAGAAAAATCAAGTTCGACGATTTCGGTCTCTCTTAAATACTCCAAATCTGTTTTGCTAACCAAAGCGTTCGCCAACTTGCTTAGCAAAAGCGGCGGGCCCCTATTCTTACTACATTTGATTAGATTTCCTCCCGTCGCCCTTTCGCATAGACATTTGCATGTCAGTTTTAGCGCGATTAGATTCGGAAATAAGATCGATATATTTTTTATTATCTCGAGAAAATGATCGTGAGTAAGAAGGTTGGTACCCGTATTAACAATTTCTAGCTTCTCGATACGAACCAAAGGGAAATATTGTTTTTCTATCATTAAGTTGGTTAATCTTAAAAAGGTCTCATGGTGGTCTAAAAAAAAAGTCAAAGCTTTTAAACGTTCGTATTTTGTACACATTGTCCTAATAACTTCTACGGTTTTTGCGGCCGTAGCGGGAGTACCATCGGTAAAACTCTCCGTTGCGAGCATGTACTCGGTCAAGGATATTGTTATCGCTTCGGTCGTCATGTACGGACTTTCAGTCACGTTTTTGAGAAAGTCCAGATAAGACGTCGAGTTTTTTTTCTCGTCGTTTGAATCAAATAGTGGTAAGATCAATTTGAAATTTAATTCCTTCGCTCCGTGCTTTTCGGTGAATCGATTCATAATCATATTATATATCAAATGATTTACCGAGGATCTTTTCCAATCCGAACCTCCGTACGCGTCTTGAAACGATGGTTCTTCGAAGATGATTTTCATCGCTAAATCTTGCAGAGATTTCACATTCTTTTCCATTTTCAGTTGAATTCACCTTTCTTTTATATAAAAAAAGGATTAAGGCTACGCAGTACTTTCTTCGTCGAAAACAATCAAAACGTGAGAAACTTCTACGGTGGAATAAAAATTTCTTTTTATTCTCTGATGGTGCTGATCCGGGTAATATTGTTTGCGGCGATGGGCGTAGAAGACACGACTCCCTTTTTATAGGAAAAAATAAAAAAAACCAGAGTTAGATTTTTGTTTATTGATTAACCTAAAAAATAAAAAATATTATTTTTGTTATTTTATATTACAAAATACAAACAGGAAAAATTACTACTAGACGAGCGTGAATAATCAAGTCACTAGACAAAATTTAAACTGAAGATTAAACTCCGGTTATACTAAAATAATTGTCGATAATTTGACTTTGAAAAAAATTAGTGAAATTTTTTATTTTATGGATTTACATTTAGAACTTCGAGTTATATTTGTACGCGATGTAACGCCACTATAAGAACGATGTATACGCTCAATGATAGATCGTACATAAAAATGGACGGTTTGATCGATTTAGGTCATTTTTCTTTTCGTCGAAAGACGATACCATAGATAGTATGGCCTTCGAAAGAACTTGATCTCGATTCGTTCTCTTCGAAAGGTCGTCTCGTCACCCACGAAGCGTCGCTTTTAATATTTGAGATAGATTGAATAATCTATAGATAAAGAGGTAGGCTACGAGTGAAATGTTAATGGTAATAATGAACACTTTAGGAAAAATTCGGATAGGTATATAATTTTTTGGGGGGAAAAAATAAGTGAGTATCATTTCAATTTTTTTACTATTTAAAAAAATAATAAAAAGTTTTCATTTTTTTATAATAAATACTTAAGATTGCGTTAGTTTTTGTCAGATATCTCGAATAATTTATAATTAAAAGACGTTGTCGTAAAAAATCGATGACGATCGATCAATCGCCTATTTAAACTTTCATAATGGAATTATCTTCATCGTCGTCGCGCGAGTGTATCGATTCTCCAGAAGTGAATAAGGAGACGAGTGGACACGAAATGCGAGAAGAAGAAGAAAAAGAAGAAGAAGAAGAACCAGGGACGGGGGAATTTGAGTTCCTCGATTTTTTAAAACATACCTTGGACGGTTCCGAATCGATGAGCGAATTTGGGAAAGAAAGTATATTGAAAAATTTCGAATTACATTGCGAAAGGGCTCGATACAGTTCCGATCTAGCCGTGGACGTGTTTCAAAAAATTTTGGACAAGAGGTTCTCGTTGAAAGTAAAAAAAAATGTCATCGATAGAGGCATTTCCCCCCGCGGTTATTCTTGCGAACTGTACGACGTTAGACCGTCATCGTACAAAAACGACGACGAAACCTATTTACGAGAAAATTGGGTTAGGAAAAACGTTCCTCGTGGACTAACTTTTATCAAGGTGTCCGGGAAGAAGGAAAATTGGTTTGATTTTGCTATTTACGCTAACAAAAAGTTTACGGGCCGAATCGGCGATGAAGATAATTTCCAACCAGAGAGCCATGAAACGTGGTGGACGAAATTCGGCATCGGTTCGCCCGCGAAGGCGACTGAGGTCGTTTGCGCGACAAAAATCGACGGATATTCTGGACATTTCACGGTTAGGAGGATCGGCGGCGAATACTGTCTTATCGCCGGTTCTAAGAACTTTCACATAATGCTAAGGTCCCCATCCGACGTCGACAAATACTATACCGGTTCTAGATTCGATATCGCGCACGTGGTTGCGCTAACGGTATTTAAAACCTTCGATGAAATGGATCCCTCTAAACTTAACGTTTTAAAGCATTTCTTGTGCGTCACTAAAACGACGGTACTTTGCGAGTTACTTTTTCCCGATCGTCGACATATCGTTGATTATTCGGCCGTAAACGAAGCAAAATTATACGGTCTGATGCTGACTTCATTACCCGGAAGAATGTTCGGAGACGACGAGGAATACCGCGAAAACGACGACTCGTTGACTACCGTCTCTCCCCGTGTCTGCTTCGAATTTTTCAATTTCTTCGGAATTTCAACACCGGAGTACTATTCGATACCACCCGAAGCCGCAATAGACGAAATCGCGAAAATTCGGAGGATCAAAGATGCCGAAGGTTTCGTCTTGTATTATTTAGTAAACGACCGTACCGTCGGGATAGCGAAAGTAAAAACTATCTGGTACGTCCTTTTGCAAGCTCTTCAAGAGAGGGCTGATCGCTCTCATAACAACAGGAAAGGGTTGTCTTCCGTTTCTTCCGATAAGAAGAGGAAAATAAGAACCCTCTTTTTTCAAATAAGGCGATGGTTGGATTTTTGCGACGATTGTTTAGATAAATGGATTAAGCTGGCCACGAAGTTCGACGGTTGGTTAAACGATGAAATTAAAGCCGATCGAATCTCCAAAATGCAAATACGTTACGAGTTTTCCGAATTGTGGAAGGAGTATACGAAGAAACACTCGGTGAACGTTGTTGAGTTTTGTCGCTGCTGAGGAATCGGCCGGACTTTTTTTTATTTACTTTCCGACATAAGAAATAATTATTTTTAGCTTTTTTATATCGTAAAAATTAAAATAATAAAGATACTCGTATTGTATTTTGTAATTCCTTTAGCCCACCCTCCCGCATATCCGTAGCGAGTTTATATCGGAATAAATAATTTTTCTTCAGCTTCATAAAAATTTCTCACGCGCGATTAAAAAAGAAAATAAATTTGCCGGAAGATCTATATGAGGGAGAATGGAACTATTTTTAAACTCTATCAAAACGGCAAATAGAATAAACGATTCTTTGTTTAATCGAGGAAATTACGAAAATAGTTATTATAGAAAGAACGTTAAAGAATACTCCCGAACTCACAATCCCCACAAGCCTCAACGTTTCACCGCCGATAGCTATTCTCACGAGGTGTCCTTGGGCCCCATAGCGGTGAAAGACGTATTTTTCAGCCAGAGGGAAATAGAAACGTTATTAGCGCCGACGGTCTTCAATACTACGACGAGGCGCTCGACGAAAAATAAGGGCGGAAACGACCACGAAGACGAAGAAGAAGAAGAAGAAGACGACGACGACGGCGGTGGCGGCGACGACTGCGGGCTAAAGAGAAGTATTTTATTTTCGAACCATTTAGTTATTCGTTCCGGAATTAGCGGCAATTTGAACGCGAATCCGGTGGCATTTTCGTATTGGTTCGAAACGTTAAAAGAAGCGAATTATAACGTTTTTCACCCCCATTTCTACATAATTCCGGCGGGAGATTTCGGATATTGCGTTAGTTTTAGGTTTAGGGGCTCTTCCCACCCGCCGCCCTACGTGTGGTCCATGCTGAAAGCTTCTAGTTTTTGCTGGTTCGATACGATACTAGATAGTCTGAGAATCAGAACGATGTTAGCTGGGAAAAGTTTCGAGGGAGACGAATGGATGAATAAAAACTGCGCGGATCTCATCGGCAGTTCGTTTCAGAGGAAAAGTTTTTTTAAAACGTTGTTCACCGATTTTATGAACAGGGCCCTGCGCGCCGGATTCGTGCTCATTCGTCCCACGTCAATGTTCGCTATGGAAGAAAGAAAGAGGGCCCCCTCCGCCAAGACCACCGCGCAGCCGCGAACTCTCCTTCACCTCACGACGTTTCAGGGTCTGAGCGAGGAGAGCGTGCTTTTCTCGAAACTGTTGGTGGTCGACCCCGTTTTAACGAAAGACTGCTTTTCTCATCTCGTCGAGGAAAACGAGAACGAGAAGACGAGCCTCGAATTCTTCAGGAATTTTTTTAAAACTCGTTTCTACACTTCTCAATTGAACAGTCAGAGCATGAAGAAATTTAGGTATGTCACGTTAGAAAAAATCAGCGCGAATTATAATTTAGACGTTCTCCTAAACCTTTACAGGTTCATCAATAACGAATTCTCTTTCTACCTCAGCGACGCAGCAAAAAAAAATCTAAACGTGTTTTTCTTCAACCCCGTATTCTTTATTCAGGTGTGCATGTCGCAAAAGCTCTCTAGCAACATGCTGCTAATAGACAATTTTTTGATCGAGGGTGGCCTGATTAAAGTCCCGGCAGCCGCGCCGACGACTAATTCCACCAAAACTACTTGGCGGGTAAAATCATCATCGAGCGGCGCGTTCTCGCCGTTGAACGAGATTTTACGCTCGGAAGATAGTTTTTATCCAGATATCGAAACGTGTCAGCGTTTGACGTACAACGAATTAATTAGGATAAGAGAACGAACCACCACCGCTGTAACGGTAGCAGCAGCCGTCGCCCGCGAGACGGGCGGGGAAAGGAAACAAAAACGTGGAAGGCTAAAACACGATAAGGGGGCGACGACGGCGCCCCGAATGAAACCCGTGGAAAATTTCGTCTTATTGATTACGTCTCAATTCGAAAAACTAACCAAATTGCCGCCGTTCAGTTGCTGGTCCGACGTAAAGATTAAAACCAACAAGCTCCTTCAAAATCCGATTTTCGCGCTCCTCTTCCAAAACCAGCCGAATGTGTCGATTTTCGAAGAAAGCGTCGTTCTTTTCAACGTAATGACGGTTTTCAACTGCTATTTTTTCACGCTATATTTCTATGACGCCCCTAATTCGTTCGTCAACCGACCCGAGCTTTTCAAGAAGCAGATGTTTTCCGACATACACGTTTATAAAAACCTAACCAATACCGAAAATGGAAAAATGAAAAAGTGCTTGAAAAACCTATTGGTTTTAGACTCTTCGCACACCATTAATTGTCATCACGTTTCGTGCAACCTGATAAAAAAATTTCTACCGCACGACCCTCTATCCTTTGAGAAAATCAAGCGAATTTACGAACTGACGTGCCAGGAAAATTGCTTCGCGAATTTGACTAAAAATTTAATAGCGGACGACCACCGTAATGACCGTTATTGCGATCACGAATTCGTCGTGTTGAAAGCGATAATGTTTTACGTCGATAATTTCGAAGAGATCGTGTTGAAAAAAAACGATTCGATCTTCGAAAACTTTTGCGTCAACGATATTTTATCCGGCGCGTCCGCGAATAGCGACGAAAACGGGTACGAGAATTTTAACCTTAAAAGGTCGTTCTTCGATTCCCCAGCCGGCGCTTCCTCTTCGCCTAGGAGGAGCGGCGCGAAATCCAAAAAAAAAAGGTATCTCGAAAACTGTGGCATGCCGGCAAAAGGAGCTTCGGACGCGGATGTCGACAGCGACGAGGGTAATAGCGTAAACGATTACGATTCTTCTTCATCTACCCTTTCACCTAATTTTCCAAAATTGTTTTACGTTAATTAATCGCAGAGTGATTTCAATTCGTATTCGGACCGTATCCAGTCGATCAATTTTTTTATTCATCGCACTAAAAAATTGCACTCGTAAATTGTTTACTAAGGAGATGAAAAAGTTGGTCTCAACTTATCGAATATTATTTATTATAGAACACCCGAAACTATAAATGTATTATAACACCCATATAAAATATACACATATACATATATATATATATACTGTCCATATAAAACTATTGAAACATAAATTTCTTCGATCAACAGTATTTTTAAATAATTGTGAATAAATAAAGAAAATATTGGTTAAATTCTTCATCAACAAATAACGGATATCTGGAATCGTAGATTTTGATTTCTAATCTCCTTAATGCGGTTAATCTCCTTCTTAATATCTTCCACTAGGCGTTCTTTGAAAGGCCGTTTCCGATTGATGGCGTAAATGAGGTCTTCGTATTTCGAATAATCGCGAGTGGTGCCCAATCGATCGATAATTTCCCTCATAATGCCCCTCACGTACCAACTAAAAATTCCTTTCATGAAGTCATTGATCTTTTCGTTTTCGGTTTTTTCATCGGTTCTAAAAATTTGGGTCTTGGAATCGTTTTCGCCTTGACGAACCCTATACTCGATATAGGTTTCCTTGAGTATCTTCGTGGTTAATAGGAGTCTTTCTTCGAACATCTCGAATTCTCTAAAGAAGGATTGTAAGCGAGGATGCAAATCTAAAAATTTTCTGATCGCTCTTTGTCCTTTTATATCAAAGCCGATGCCTTCGGCGATCACTTTTCCACTTTGGTCAAGATATTCGACTTGCAGTTTAGTCAGATCTAAGCATAAATCCACACGGGTCGCATGCGTATACCGCGAACTCGTCTACTTTATATATACCTCTTCTCAATTGAGTATGCCGTTTATAGTGAAGGTATAGTGAGCAAAAAAAAGTACGTAACTATTATGTTGATTGAGTGTACTAATCTGTATTGAGTGGCATAATTGAAGGTACATCGAAGCTAAAACTTTTTTACAAGAGTGTTTCTATATATTATTGAAGGAAGGAATAAATCTATCGATATGCAGGCGGAATATGCGAAGTATTTTGAGGTATACGATAATAATAAGACGGAAATCTATTATCCGTGATTACGACAACTCTGCAATGGATATTTCCAATCCTCATGAGACTTATACATTTGAAACGATACTCCTCCATGGTTAAGTTATCTATATATACGGACGTTATTTATAAATATAATCACAATCTCTTTATTGTAAGATATTTATTAATGCTTGAGATACTCACTAGACTGGCGTATAGATAATATGTTAATATATATTAATGTTATTGTGACATAGTGGATATAACTCATTAATTATATATTAAATACTATATCACCCATTTTATATATAAATATATACGATTTTAAAAAATATCTTATTTTTTATATTTATATTATTTTTATATATTAATTGATAATATATCTATATATATATTATATAATTTTATAATTTAATTTTATAATTATGTTGTTTAATTTTGGTCTAATAATAGTTTAGAATAAAAATATATGTACTATCTATTTTATTATTAGGTATTTGTAATGTATATATAAATATAATAAAAAAATTTATTTTTATATCATAAGCCTAGCTTTATCATCACCCACTCATATCCCCCGCTTTATCCACCCACATCGACACCCCCGCTGGCGCAAAGCATCGGCGATTTTTATTCTACGCTACTATAACTTAAGAATAATGCGATATACCGAAACGACGATATTCGACTTTAGCGGCGATAGTGAGTAGATTATAAGTATAATCTCATTTCGATTTATATAGTTTTACGTTGATGATAGAACAATTATTACGCCTCGTGAGCTTCACACATCCCGTGCAGTCGATATTTGAAAAACTATATATAGCCGCTTCGAAGATTAGGGTGAGGCGTACGACTCGTAAAACTCGTACTTTTTCGAGGAATTAATATTTAATGATATAATATAATACAACTTATTACTGGTTTGAGGCTCACGACGATGTATTTTTACTTCACCTACCGTTTTTATTCACATATAAGGTTGACGTGATTATCGCTTTCTCTCACTATTGCTTCTACTCTTCGTGAGAGTGATTTCCATATGAGTTAAAGTGTGAATTTTTCGTTTATGCTTGAGATTCTTAGACACACTCGAGCGTATTCCGAAACCTTATTATCGCCATCACCAACGCACCCGCCGCTACCCCCGCTCAACCTCGTTTAATAATATTATTTAGTGCATTATTTATTTATTATTTTATTATTTAATATATTATTTAATTTTTATTATTATTTATTATATTATTATTCTTATTATTATTATATATATTAATTATATTATTATATATTATCAGTGGTCTGTTTTTATTATCGGATCAAATATTTATATAGGTGGCCGCGACATAACTCACTAATCTGATTTTTTTTTATTCGTCGTGAAAGCGAATGAATTACTGTATTAATAATTAAAATCTATAATATATACTATATATTATATATTATTACAGATTCTGATAAAAATCGAGGTATAATACATTTACTCTCAGATATACGTTGTTTGAATAAAAGTAGTTCGACGTAATATTTTCACGAGAAGACTGTTTAATTATATATATATAAGTATTACCTTTGTTAATTGACCGCATGCACGAACTCTCAATCGTGCCATTATTCTCGGAGTGATGTGTATAACTGTCTTAGTATAAATATGTGGGTTACTCTATCTCGCGGTAGGAGTGAGCGCTGATATAACGTCTACGCACGACAGCCTTGTAAATGCCTTTTCTACTTGTTGTGCCGACTCGACTTATAACGCAGCTGATACTCATTAATGAGCTCAGGTCACCGATACATATGGGTAAAATATTCGGTATTTAAGTTTTTGCGAGTTGCAAAGTGTGACAGTATGACAAGCGCTATCGAGTTTGTTGTGACCATAATATGACAGTACGTGATGGTAGGTAGGTTTTGGTGGTAAGGGTAGCTGAGTGGTATATAAGACTGTCAGTACGAGAGCGTGATACGTGAGTGAGCGTAACTGACTCAGGTGCTATCGTCTATAGTTAACCCTCGTCTCAGTATATACTAGACTCACTGCAGTCAGGGATATGTTGCGTTACGATATCTGAGTTATTATTAAATTAATATATATATATATCTAATATATAAACCTAATTTCATAGAGTTCGATATATTTTTTTCAATATCGTTTAGTAGAATAAATGAATACCTTTATTCGTGGAATATAATAGAGAGCGTAATAATTTCAAGAGGGAATGGACGTAAATGGCGAGTTTTTTGTTGGTGACACCGCACCGGTCGAAATTGTAGACCCTCACCGTGATCGATTTATTCCCTAAGCGATAAGGATTATATCTATACTCACAAATATGAGAATAAGTAAATAGAAGATAAATTGATTAAACGTTACATTCTCACCGCACTTACTCCAGCGCCGCATCTCGAAGGGAGATTTATTTCACAATATGTGACTTATAACTCCAGTATGTTTTCCTCGAATGCCGAAACTCGTATCTAGTGACTGATATTATTGAGGTATTCCAGTCTTTCGAACGAAACGGCGAATCAATTTTGACACCTAGCGATATCTCGATGACCGGGTGTGGATACGTATCTATGAGCTATCTCAGCGATTACTCAGCGTAAGTTAGAAGCCGTTCGCTCAGCGATGTTTCTCATATATAGTGCTTATACTCCATAGTTTACAATAATCCGTTTAACGATATTCGTAGACGAAACGGCGGTCTTCTCTACGTGAATAAATACCTCTTCGCACTGCGTTAAAAATTTAAAAATTCGAACAACTTATTTGTGATAACTATTTTCCTCACGTGAATATCTTCACAGTATCAGTCATCGCCTATAATGCTTGTTTTCGTCTCGAGGCTCAGTAACTCTCGTTATGATTGTGGATTAAACATCTTTATTCACTATTGTAATTATTGTAGATAACGTCGCGTGTATGTGGCAACATACCCGCGCTTGAAATAATAAATTAATAGTCAGTGGAATTTGATTTATTTAATTTACCCGTTATCTGAGAGATAGACGCGGTTTATTTAATTTCTCTATTTACTTGCGATTTAAAGGCAGCTGTCTCCTCCATCCCTCAATAACTTCCTCGAGTTATTTCTCATCTTATTTCCTTCCTAAATAAAACTTATTTAATAACTCACAATGGAATATACAAGTTTTCATAAATATAAATATAGGAATCATTACACGTATAAAAACTCTACCTACATACATTCATTGTACATACTGGATTGATATATATGTAATATTAGAATATGCTAAAGTTTTTGGATTGGGCAATATAACACTATCATCTCTCACGATCTCTTTTTAAGCTCTCATATATATACCCCCTATTTTTTATTTCATCATCCTTACTTCTCTAGTTCATTATCAGCTGGAAACTACATTAGTGTGTCTTCCATGTCATCATTATAAGCGCGTATACTTGAAACATCATATATAAACTCCTGTTAAAGTGAACACCGATACTCATTCACCATGGGGGACTTTCAAAAATGATCAGAAACACTCATGTGTGAGGACTGTCGTGTATGTTATCACGCATCAATTTATCTCATTATATTAAATTTATTGTGACAATAAATCGAATAAGTTATGTGCATTAAAGCATAATATACTTTCTAAATATATAGCTTGGTTCTAAAAACCAACAAATATTATTACTTGTAACCTCACGTGATTTAACACAGAGGGTTAAATATTATTTTAGGATAGTCATATATATATATATATATTATATAACTATGTGATTAATACACACTAAATATCGCTGCTCTAGAGAGTTAGGTCAAGCAATATCACTAGCCTATAAGCTATATCAGCATAGTCAATGCATTTGGATAACATGAGACCTAAGATGTCACTACAATTGGTTAGTACAATTAAATTAAACACAACACACCCCACACCCACACCCACACCCACACCCACATTCGCCACACCAAACCACACACTCACACGAATCACACAACACACACACAAGCACTACACTCTAACCACCATGTTTAATCTTAATCAAAACAATTAATGTTGTGAAGTTAAAGTACGTAATGAATACCGTAAAGACGTAAAATGTAAGCTAGAAAGTATGTCAGTGAGTAATGAGATCCGTAGCGCTCTTAGAGTGCTTGGGTCTTTGCGAACGAGGTGGTACACTTGCACGCTCATGCCCAGTCGTTTGTTGAGAATAATCGCTCTCAAAGAGAATATACATAGACTCTATCGCGCGCTTCATATTGAAATCCTGTGAAGTTTATCAAGAGAAAAGCCTTGCAAATCAGATTAATATCGAGAGTTGACACTCAAGGTATATGAGTACAACAGAGGATCATATGGAGATAATTCAGATAGTTCAAATAGAAATGATATTATTCAGTAAATATTATGTTGGCAGAAGGATAGGGCGGTTCGGATTGGTGACACATTTGTATAGCTTTACTCTCTGACTTCATGATTAACTGTGATCTAGTGGTGTGTAGAAACAGAACACAGTTTATATATATTTAAACATAGTGTGTGAATGCCACGATATGGCTCTAATTATAGACTCGAATCTAGAGATCCAATAAGCCAAATATACTCTGACGACCTCACATGTAAGATGAGGCTCAGGAGATCTTTTAGTCATAATGTACTCTCATAGTTGTGGATTATATGAGCACTCTCACTCGGATTAAGCTCTTTTAGAGGAAGTTAGATTAATTTCAAGCTTTAATAAACATAACTTTTTTCCAATGGGAATAGAAGTGCTTAGAAATTGTGGTAAGGTATAGAGGATAGAGTGAGAGTAGCCATCCATAAAAAGTATTTTATGTAGAGGTCGCATAGACAATACAATAGTAAATTATACACTCTGTAACTACTCAAGTAGTATAATATATATATATATATATAATATATATATAATAATTTATATATATATATTATTAATTAATATATATATATAATATATTATATTAATAAATATTAATATTATATATATATATATATATATATTATTAATTATATAATATATATATATATAATTAATATATATATATATATATATATATATATATATATATATATATATATATATATATATATATTAATATATATATATAACTCATATATTATATATATTATTATTATATATATTAATATTAAATATAATAATATATATATATTTATATTAATAATATTAATCTATTATAATACTATATATATATATTATATTTATAATATATTATATATTATATAATAATATATATATATATATTAATATATATATATATATATATATATATATAAATATTAATATATATATATATATATATCTATATAATATATAATTATAATATATATATATATATTACTATTTAATATATATATATATATAATATAATTAATTATTATATATATATAATATACAATATTATCATTCTAATAAATATAATATATATATTATAATATATATATATAATATTATATATATATATATATATATATTATAATATATAATATATTATATATATAATAATTATATATATATATATAAAATAATATATATATATATATATATTATAATATTATATATATATATTATATATTATAATATATATATATATAATTATATATATATATATATAATTGAAGTACCTGTAGCTAAAACTCTAAAAACTGATATTAATCACTATACCGCTTATCCGTCATTACTGACATATACTACGCATTATATACTCGAATTCCCACGGATAAGTGAATTATATTTTAAAACTCACTAAACCCGCTTTACCTTATATAATATACTAGTATATCCGCATCTGCTTAATTAGTAACTATGCTCGTTATATATATTATTAATATATATAATATATTATTATTAATATATATATATATATATTATATATATTAATATATATATTATATTATATTAATATATATAATATACTATATATTATATTATATATATATATATAAATATACTAATATATTATATATATATATATATCATAATAATATATATATTAATTTATATTTAATATTATATATTATTATATTAAGTATGATGGTGACTGATTGATGAATAGACGTATAGACGAATTTTTAAGTAAATTATTTTTGACTCACGACGTACGATAGACGATGTAAAACAGTATGACGATGACGATAATATAACGATGACGATGACGATGACGATGACTAGATGAAGATGAGAGACCGATGACGATGACGATATGACGATGATAATTTAATTAATATTAGAAAAACAGTATATATTAATTATTAAATAATTATTTTCTTTCTCTCTCTCTCTCTTCTCTCACTCTCTATATATAATATATCTCTATTACTATCTCTCATCTTATAATAATCATAATATAATATAATATATAATATAATATATAATATGATATAATATATATTATATGTTAATTTATAATATATATAATATATATTATATATATATATATATTAATATAATATATATTATATATATAATATTAATTATATATTAATATATATATATATATATATATATATATATATATATATATGATTAATTTATATGATTATATATATATATATATATATTATATATATATATATATATATATATGATATTTATTATATATATATATATATATATATATTTAATATATAATAATTATAATATATGTTAATATTATATATATATATATTATATTATATACATATATATATATATATATATATATATTAATATATAATATATATAATATATATTAATATATATATATATATAATATATATTAATATATATATATATATATATATATATATATATAATAATATATATAATATATTATATATATATAATTATAATCAGTGGCGCTTTTGGAGGTTTTGTGAGCAGAGATTAGAGTAACTCAACGCCTACTTGCAATTAGTAGTAATGTATAACTCACCTAAAAATTATTATAACAGTACAGCTAACATATATATATATATATATATATATATATATATAATAATAATATATATATATTATATATATATATAATATTATTTATATTTATAATAATTAAATATATATATATATATTATATATATATATATATTAAATTAATTATAATATATATACTATATATATTATATATATATATATTATTAATATATTAATATATATATACATATATATATATATATATATATTATAATTATAATATATATAATGTATATATTATATAATATATACTATATATTTTATATATATATATACTATATATATATATATATAATAGTAATAATATATATATATATTATATATTAAATTATTATTATATATATATATATATATATATATATATATATATATTATATAATATATATATATATATATAATATATATTATATAATAAAGAAAATAAATTTTTTATCTATCTTCTTCAATAGTATTCATATTTATATATATATATATATGAGTAATATAGCAATATATATATTAATATATATATATTTATATATAATATTTATATGTGTTTATCTTTATGATGAGAGCGAAGAGAGGCTAACAGATGAGCTCACGCCGACTTTAATTTTCTCTTTCATAAGATATTCCTCCTTTTTTAATATTATGCGATTGGTGTAGTAATTATGTTTCTTTTCTCTATATAGTCATAAAAAATAGTTATTTCCTTTTTCTATATGGTCAACAGGAAAGTTGGTGAGTTTCAGAGTTTTCCCTCAAATTTTTTTTTTTTTTTTTTTTTTTTTTTTTACATTTTGAAGAATATTAAATGAATAATATTTATATAAATTTAATTTTTTTATTTTTAATAGGAAATCACTCTACACAATTTAAAATTACATTATAGCTAGAAATATATTTATTATATATATATAATATTATTTTGTATATGAGTATAATATGTATAATAATATAATACTAATTATATTATAATTTTTATGTACTAACTTGATTCATTAAACTCTTATTCCGACCTTATATTTAATTCATAATCTTCATATATGAATATACCAAGGAAGAGTCCCGCGAGTGTGAAAATAGATCCAGGTGAGTGTGCACAGTAGAGATATACTCGTTAAGTATCAGATCACTGCCTTCTAGAGTTCTTGGTCATGGAGCAAGAGGTGGCCGCGGCCTGTGGTGTCGTGTATGAACCATCCTATTAATTATGAGAATTGATTTTTGTTGTGAGATGATTTTAAGAGTTAAGTAATAATACAGACTTTCATATTAGTTTATTTATAAATTAATTTAAAATTTATATATACTTGATTATATTTGTTAGGAGCGCTTTTAATAAAATTGAGATCTTAGTTTTATAAATATACGGGGATATTGAATTAGTATTCGATTTAAGTTTTTTCAGTTTCATGTTAAAAAATTAAAAATTTACTATAGATAAAAAGGTCGTAGGCCTATTATTCATATATATTATATATTATTTATATATATATATATATATATAATATATATATTATTATATATTATAAATTATATATATTAATATAATTATATTTTATATATAATATATATTATATATATATATATAATAATTATATAATAATTATTTTATATATTATTAATATATATATATTAAATAATATAATATATATAATAATAATATTATATATATATATATATTATATTATATATATAATATATTTATATAATATATAATATATATATATATAATATATTAATTATATATTTAATATATTATATATATATATATATTAATATAATATATATTATATATAATAATTATAATTATATTAATATATATTATATATATATATATATATATATATTATATTATATATATATATATTAATATATATATATATATTATATATCTATATATATAATATATTATATATATATATTAATTATATATATATATAGTATATATAATATATTATAAACTATAATATATATATATTATTATATTATATACTTAATATATATAATATATATATATATATTATATTAATATATATATATATATATTATAATATATATATATAAAATATATATCATTATAATATATATATATATATATATATTTATATATATATATATTAATAATTATATAATTATATATAATATAAATATATATATATATATATTATATTATAATATATAATAATAATATTTATTATATAATATAATAATATATAATATATATATATAATATCATATATATATATATATATATATTTAATAATATATAGTATATATACTATATATATATATATTATTATATAATATATATATATATTATAATATTAATATATTAAATATACATATATATATAATATATATATATATATTAATATTAATATATTAATATATATATCATATATATATTATATAATATATATATAATATATATATATTATATATTATTATAATATATATATATATATATATATATATATATATATATATTATATAGTTAAATTATATTAATATATATATTTTAGATTGCCTATACTCAAGTTTTGACCACGTAATATACCGCACTGATATATATTTATTATTAATATATAATATATATAAATTATTATTAATTAAATAATATATATATACTTATAATATTTAATATATATATATATAATATATAAATATTATTATATAATATATAATATATATATAATATATATATATATAATATATATATCTAAAAAAATTCATATATTATATATATTATTATAATATATATATATATAATATTTAATATATTATATAAATATATTTATTAATTAATATTAATATATATTATTATTATAATTAATATATATACAAGTTATATATATATATATATATATATATACAAATCAATATTTTAATATACTGTAGGTAATGAAACAATATTTTAGCTCTTCATACATATGAATTAATATATATTATCTATATATTAATATATATATATTAATATAACATATATAATATAATATAATATATATATTTATTAATATATATTATTATAATATATATTAATATATATATAATATATATATAGCAAAATTTTCTAACAGTAATTAATTTAATATATGTATTAATATATATATATATTATATATATATATAATATATATATATATATAACTAATTCAAATTATAAAAATATTATATAAATCGTTAATTTTGTTAATAATTTGCCAAATAAATTAGTATGAGTAAAGATAATAATTAAATAAATGGAGAATTGTATCTTATACTTATTACTCAGTTGTAATGTTATTTTATGTATCTTAAGTATTACTTAGGAATCCATCCATGAAAATATATTGGTGTATTTAAATATATTAAATATATAATTATATATATGCACATTACTGGCGTCAGCGTTTAGGTGAATCTGTTGGCCGTATTTTAGTTTTTTTTTGTGATATATTTATAAAATCCAGATTTACACAAATATGTTGTTGCTTCATTTGTAATAAAATTTGAATATAATTTTTTATTTATGACTAAATCCGATATTATAACGCCATTAAATATTAATTTAACGTATACTCACGCATAAAATTTTCTACGCGGTATTTATGTCGAAATTTAGCTTTTTATAACTGACTTATTGGTTATTAATATTTATTTTAATAATTATTTCAATATTTAACCACTGCGATATTCTTCCTTAATGCAATGAAAAATTTTGAAATCTTTTGGCAAAAAAAAATAAAATAAAAATAAAATTATAGAGGTAGTAATCGATGAGAGATCGCTTTCTACTAGCCTCACAGGTTGAATACTCATAGTGAAGGTCATAAATGAAGATCATACGCTTCTAACTAAATAGGAAATAGGTTAGAATGAGTTGTAAAGTGACATTAATATTTATATATAATATATTAATAATAATATATATATATATATATATATATTTATATATATAATACATATAATATATATTATATATAGTATATATATTATATATATATATTATATATTAATTATATATATATATATATTTATATATTGATGTTATTAATAATTTAATAATTATTATATATATTATATATATTATTATATATATACTATATATATATATATATATAATATATTATTATAATATTTAATATATTATATATATATTATATAATATATAAACTATATATATATATAATATATAATATATAATATATATATATATATATTATAATATATATATATATATATAATATATTATATAATATATATATATATATAAATTATACTAATATATACTAAATATATATAGGCTAGCTTTTTCCTCCTCCATCTCTTAAGCTAATTTATTTTTACTTCCCATCTCATCTGTGAGTTTCTCCTGGCTTAACCTTACTTATTTCTGCGCTTATCTTGAAGCTATAGTACTCTTTTCTTCATCTGATTGTGCATTATCATTTTATATTAGCTATTAGTCTTCTTTTCTTCCATTTCATTTAAGCTACAACTCACTCTACTTATTATCTTCCTTTCTATCTCCTTAAGAACTCTATCTACTGTTTCATGCACTATTGTATTTAAGAACATATCTCTCATGAATAAATCAATATAGGATAAGATACGAAACTATGTTGTTAGATAAGGCTTCAACTACATTTATCTACTATCTATATATATATTCACTATCACTTAATGCTAATTTCTGTTAAGTTTTATCTAAACATCAATATATGTCAATCAGTCAACTGTTCACAATTTTTAAACGTATAGTCATACAATAATTTATTTGTGCTATTTATTTATACAATTTGCTCCACCTGATACACGCATAAATTTTAACCCTTTCAGTTATCATCAAAAGAAGACTTTTTACTGAATATACGAAATATTTTCTCTATATTATATTAATTATATAATATATATATAATATATTAATATATATATATATACTATAAATATATATATTAATATATTATTATTAATTAATAATATTAATTATAAATAATATATATTATATTATATATATATACTATATTAATATATATAAATATATATATTATATATATATATATAATTATATTAATATATATATATATATATATATATATATTATATATATATTAATGTATTTGAATACGGGTTAATATGGATGAAATCAACGCTCTAAACAAAAGGAAAGGTTGATAAGTTGAATAGGCTAATATTATATATATTATTATAATATTAATATATAATATATATATTAGTATATATTAATATATATATATATAATATATATATTAATATATATATATATATATATATATAATATATATATATATTAATATATATATAATTTAAATTATTAGAAGATAAATGCCTATAACAATATATAAATTTATCCCAAATATCGTGATGAGTAGTGATAATATAATCAGTTTATATACTAAGTAGATGACTTTTAATTATAACCTCACATACATAAAGCAAAAAACGGTTCAAATAAATAATCCAGAAAAATCGATTTTACTCCACTAGTAGATTTTTTGGATTTATAATTTATAGCTTGCCCTTTTCAAAATATACGCTTTAGCTACTTACAATTACAACGAGCTAAACCAAAAAATATACCTAACTTACTAATTTTATTTAACACTCACTCACCAAACTAATACTATATACAGCTTAATCTCACCAACTGTACTTAATACTAAAGCACTTAAATAAATATGTTATATAAAAATACTTATTGTGATAGCAAATAGGCTAACATACAATTAAAAATAGTTTAATGACAATCAACCTCATCAAAATAAGTGTATCACTATAAAAAGTATATTGTTACCATTATAACAGTCATTGAAATCAACGTACGACTAACCACTGATATTATATATACCACAGGTAGATAACAGGCCCCTTATATATACCACAATATTATTATACTATATCTTAAGTAAGTATGTTCGGGTGTTCTTTTTTCGGTACCGTATTTTTTAGTATCGGGCTCATACACAAAAGCATATCTAACAAAATGAATTAAATAATTACCATGTGCCTATGGTTCCTAACCTTAGAATAAGCAATTTTTGTCATCATATATTCAGCTGTTAATAATTTCGTCTTCTCAGATAATAGTAGTTAATTATACAACATAACTACATTGTGGATATGAAATTCTGATACAAGCCACCAAGGATTAAAATTGAAGCGTGTTCAATTTACGTCACATGTAGAAACAATTATGTAGACTTACCTAAATTAAATACTTAATACTGATATATGTTGCTCATAAAATGTAACTAATAATTATATATATACATAGGCTATCGGGATTCAATTTTTGTTATCTTGAGCTACCACAAAATGTAACTGTTGATGTTTATCAATAATATCCATACTATCATATATATGAAGATACTCTTCTTATATCAATATTTTTATAGGCATATGTATCTATCATATAAATATATTCTAAGTAGGTAAACTATCATATTCAATAGTAAATATTGGATTCCCGTTTATCATAGAAATTAAATTATCCCAACTAAATGAATAATATATACCTGTGGAAACTCATTAAATATATTTTAAATAGAAATAAAAAAATTATTACAAGAATTGAACCAAACTATTGATGATTATAATTAACAATTTAATTACAATCATAATATATATATATATAATATCACCTATATATATTTTATATATATATATATATCTATTATATATTATATATATATATATATTATATGATATAATATATATATATTTATAATTATATATATATATATATATATTTATATAATATATTATTTAATATAATATTAATATTATATATAATATATATATATATATATATATATAATATATTGATATTATTAATATTATAGTAATATAAAAATATAATTTTTCACCCAATTATCATACAGCATCAATTTTTTTTACTCATATTCAAGGACTTTTTGTATTTACATTAATAGCCTAATAAAAAAATTAATGAAAATAAATAATTTTAGATTTGTCGTTTTGTTAATGTAATTTACAGTGAATAATCAGTATTATCTAGTATTATATTCCGAGGTCTCGTTATTCCTACTTTAATTATTATTATACATTGAGATGAAAATGATTTAAAATAAATAGAAACGTTAAATAATCTAAACTCAACAATTATATATTAAAAAATAACATTAAATATATGCATAAATATAAATAACTTTTCTCTAATTACTTCTATTAAAGACAATATTACCTTATATATAAAAATATTATCTTATTAATTATAATTATATATTTATATTATAAAGAAAATACACTGTGATAGTATTTCAAAAATCCAAATACACTTATGTGAGTTGCAGGTAATAAGTACTGATAACTGCTGAGTTATTATATTACGTATAAACCAAATACTATTATGCTCACTCTTTCCTTAAATTTAACCTCAAATTTATTATAGAAAATGATTAATATTACTTAATTGATATAATAATAATAATATATAATACAAAATCAACTTACATTACACATTAATAAAATAAACACCAATATTATTTTATAAAATAATACTATACACGATTAAAAGATAGAGTTAAAAGCCAGATATCTCAATAGGATATCTGGCAGAACTCTAAATATTAACAAAAGATACGACCTACTCTTTGTCTCGACATACGTCGCATAACATAATCTTTGAACCACACTTGACCTATGTTCTGTCATACACATACGATATTCTCTTTAGTCTCTCATATATTATGCACACGCACAGTATACTGCTCCTATTGGTTATCTGACCACACGATAGCATAACTAACTCGCTATAGATCTCTCTAAAATACTTTATATTATACTGAGACACAGCAAAACGATGTCTAGAGCACGTCACTGTGCGAAGAGGCGGTTTTTTTGCTGAGAGCTAGTAAATGTAATGCATCGGCATATCATAAGGTCATCGGGCATTGCACGAGTCTACGCCTTTCTACGCTAAAATCAATAACTTCCAATCATTGGAGAATGAAGACGTGAGACACATTTACTTGAGATGACCCTTTCGGCCTTCTGACGCTAAGTCGGAAATGTAATCGCTATGACATGGCACTTGAGGTTACAACAATGTTAATATCACTATATATCGTTACGTATAATCAAGACACCCCTTTCACGTGTAGCAGGTGCGATGGTTGTCGATCCTCGTTGCTGTCGTGCTCTCAGAGACGCCACATTTCACAAGGCTAGAGACCGTGCATTATTCTTACATTGCGAGAGAGAGATTAGTGATAAGAAGTGCTACACAGAGCATAAATACGCGTTGACGCAAGTGACTGCGCACCTCTTCACTTTTTCGTCGACATAATTATAAATTCTAGCTGAGATTATATACGTATTGCCACGTGTGGAGATTTAACTTTAATATATCGTCCTCTAAGTAACACTCCAATAAGCGTATCTTTCTATCTAAAACTGATATAATGCGTGCACTTAACTCCTTGTGGAGTTACTTTCTTCTACCTGACAAATCTTTCTGTCCCTCTTGTCAAACATATCTACAATTCTGTAAATCTGCCTTTCCTCCTCTTATTCCGATCTGATGGCTCTATTAGCTACCTCTCCTACTATAAAATAGGCAATCTCATTCGCTCTCTATATTTTCACTATATAACTTATAATACCCTGGACTTTTCTGGATTATACTCTTTTACCTCCTCCTTCTCCATTTCGTTAGTTACTTATGTCTTTTATCATGTGATATACTAATATGTAACGGTAATACATATGGCCTATCTGTAGAATCTAATGAAGTTATAGGAAGGCGAGGTGGTCACTCAGGATGGCTTTCTATACTCTCCCGAGTATATGATAGGAGGTAATTTGCTTCGTGGCTGTACACTCACTCAGCCTCATAATTCATAACTATATTATCTCTATGTCTCAATACTAATTACTTTCCCTCAGTGTTAGGATATAAAATAACATCATGCTCACAAGGACACTACCTATTTACCAGCATATATATCATGAGATATAAACAAGGAAGCTAGTCTGTATATATTACTATATACTTATATCAGTCAATACTATAGCTTATTCTCTACTATATATTTCTAAATATATTAGATCTTTGTAATATAACCTTACTTATTATACTTACCTATATATATAATAACGTTACTTCACATTTTCATTAGATATAATATAGTATATATAATATACCTAATAATATACTTAGGATATATCTTATATCCTGATTACAGTCCTTTTCATCCTAAATACCATTACAATCATCAATAATAAAAATCCATTTATTTAAGAGAGTCAGGCAATAACTGTTAATTTCTCGAAGTGAATTCCTTCGATAAAATTCACTTGCTAGTGCTTGCTATCTCTTTAACTAAAATATCACTATTAGCATCAACGTTTAATATATTTAGTTCCATATATATATATATATATATATGTATAAAGCTTATTATTATTCAGTGAGTATACCGTAATCAATTATATATATATATTTATATATGAGTTACTCTATATTTTTATAATATATAATATATAGGTATATATTATATATACTTATATATATTTTATTACCTAAATATTTTAAACAGGTGATATACGTGTTGTGAGCAGACTGCGAAATGACACGCTTAAATATAGTTTAGTTGAGTGTATATATGAAACAAATAAGGCGGAGAATTGTCATATTTGAGATTGAGAAGCACAAAGTTTTTTACCTCTCATATGTCCTTTGTATTATACGTAAGGTATAGGTATATAAGATTTTATAATATACTTTAGCTCAGTATTAGTATAGTAGTGATATATTAGGTATATATATATATAATATATATATAGATATACGTATATATATCACTAATATAATATATATATATATTACTATATACATAAATATAATATATAAAGCTATATTTATATATATATATATAGTATATATGACTTATATATTAATAATTATATATAGTATATATATATATATGAGTATATAGTATACATATATACGATAATCGTATTATATATATATATATATCACAAATACTTATAAATATAGCTTGTCCTATAAAAATATAAGTTACCCCTTAACTAACTTTATATGGGTTTTATTATCACTACTCATCTCATTCTTCATATTTGCATTATATACTTAATATGTTTCCTAGCTTCTATCCTATTTCAAGTATTATATATATATAATTATACCGTATTTATTGTTTTAGTAGGTAATCTTCATATGGTTGATGTAGATAATAAGCGTATTATTATTGGAAATTCTTTGCAGAATTTGATAGTCGTGTGTGCTCATATATGAACAGTTTTGTGAATGTCTCTGTCAATTACCAAATTGAGACGATCTGTTGCTCATATTTTACTCACATTCTAGCCTTAAATGATAAGTATTCACAATACTCTTAAATCAAGTTTTCATATAATATATACTTATTCTTCTCATATTACTCAGACCTCTCTCCCCTATAGTATTTATCGTATAGTATTGCTTTGATAAATTAAGTGCCGTGTCATTTATCCTCAGTAATCCACTTCTCACTTGAAGTATTGTGGCCTTTTATATCTGGCAAGGCGCATATATTATTGTATACAGGTACGGGATACGTTTGTTTCTCTCAACTTTTGGTTCAATTCATAACTCGTATAATGTCCATAACTTTGCGATGTAGCCACTTCGTTCTACAAACTCTAGCAATTATAGGTTACTATGTGTACACTAATAGAGATTGTGCTAGAGGAGGGTTAGAATTCCCAACGACGTACCGCATAAAATATCGACCTTAACAGTCAGCGGCCGGTATCCTGCTTAAAGTATTCACATATATAAAAGAATTAGGACTAGCTGCGGAGCGCAATTAGAACTTCAAGATACTAGCTTCTCAGACACGATTTCTCTTATTAAATAATAATACAATGTTGAAAAGAATATCTGTGTACGAAGTGGCGTGAGTAGGATCTGTAAGTTATACTCATAGGTTTGATAACATTAATAAAATATACTTATCGAACTCTTTAATTTATTCTGCATATGTTAATAATTTTATAAATAAATCACTGTATTAGATTGACCGCTACATTTTAAAAACTTTTCCGTACTGGCTTTTTCTTCTTATTAAGGCCACGCTCCTCTTCAATATTTTTTAAACACCACGCTCTTTCACTCTGTTTGTTGCCTAACTAAATCATGATATCTAGCTAAAGCAAAGACAATTGTCTCCAGGAGATATATTCCACTTCAGTCTCACTATACGTTCATGTCTACAGAGACAGCTGTGTTATACAAACAGGAAGTTTTAATAGCTAGAATAAATCACTCTTTAACTCCAGATATACATATCATCTCATGTTTATTTGTTATAATATATATAAATACTTTTCTTATATGTAGTACTATAACTACTTATAACTATATAAATATATCATATAATACAAAATCAATATAAATTATATATATATATATATATTATATATATATATATATATATATATAATGCATTATTGAATAACTATGCCATTATTATTCTGGTGATGGTAATACATAAGGAAACCAACATACACAGGTAGTAGTAAGGTTTCACCTAAACCGACATCCCGAGTCTTACCCCACCCCACTACGAGCACTAACGCAGATTGGGGGTAATACAAGCCATGTCGTGTCTCATCTACCTTCTATGGGCCTTTTTTTATAATTTTTCCTATATTTGCAAGCACTTTTTACGCTTTTTTTTTCTATATTTCAAGTGCCCCTTTTTCCCACATCCATAACACTTACTTTCTTTAAAACGACATTTATCCTCATCATGTCCTTCTACTCCGCAACCCTTACATATATATTGCTTTTGTCCACTCACATAAGGTGATGGTGTTTTTTTGGGGTAATCGATTTTGTCAGTTCCCAGATTCTCACAGTCCTTTCCTGGGTTGATTTTTTATGTATGGTTCACCCCAGGGGGCATCCCCAAGGGGGTGGAGCCCCGTCTTTTTTTTCAGATACGTTGATTAGTTATTTTTTAAGTTTATTGTAGATTCACTATTCATTTATTTTATTCATGTTCTTTCATGGACCTTTTTTAATAATGTCAGAAAACCCTTGTTGTGTTTTTGCGAGTTCTTCGTTAGTTAACCGCCACTTTTGATATTTAGATTACACACTTTTTCGTTTTTTGCTTAATTATCGTATTATACTTTTCAATCGTTCATTCTTTATGAATCGAAATTCATCGTCCCACGCAAAGTTCCGCAATCGTTGTTGACAATCGTACGCAAGACGAAACGCCCCCCAGCAATTCCGCTGTGCTTAATGACTTCCATTGGCTGCGACTCGCCTCGCAAAGCGCTTGAAGACTTAATAGAACGGCATGCGTGCAATACGATCTAAAAAGCGCAAAATGAACCACAAATAGATTTTGGAAAGCCACCATACCCCATGTCTTCTTATTGTCCCATAAAGCTGTCTTAGAGTATGTAGATAAACATCCCTTTTTACTTTTCTGCTTTACTGCTTTACATCATTTTTAATGTATTTTTATTAATAAATATTTCCATTGAAACATGGTACTTTAACATATCCTTAAAGCAGTGTGTAAGAAATTATATTAAGTTCAGATTGGTAGTTTAATTGCTTTTGCTTTAACTGTTTTTAGTGTAAACATCATATCATAAAAATAATGAAATGAGAACATTTAAGGTATTGAAATGTACTTTACATACCTTAAAGCAGTAAAACAATATCGCATATGCATAGCAACAGTATGAATTATGTATTGAGCATATTACATGTTTTATTACATTAATGCATCGATGCATCGATGCATCGATGCATCGATGCATTAATGCATCGATGCAATAATGGTTTAACACAATATTACATTATTGGTTTTATTGCTTTACGTCTTTAAGTTAAGTTTTTAGGTTATTAAAATATCGATTATTCGATTAATCGATAAACAATTTAAAAAATTTAATAATTTTTTTATAAACATTTAATTTTTTTTTAACATTAATTTTTCTTTTAAAATTCATTGTATAATAATGCATTCCTTTTTTCTTAATAAAGTATCGATTAATCGTTAGATTAATAAATCACACCCTTAATTCCGCTAACTCTTTAACTCAAGTGTTTCGTTAATTAACTAAACAATGTATCACAGACATACGTAATCAAGTACAAACATCATATATCTCCTTCTCCAACTTCACCTGATACAGCTTTTTAAATAATGCATCTGTACTATATTAAATACAGCAATAAATAAATAAAATAAATAAGGGCAATAAAATAATTTATTATTTACATTTTATTATTATGAATATTACAGATAGGAATCATTGTATATATATATATATATATATATATATAAATATTATATATATATATATATATTCTTACTATATATATATATATATATATATATATATTATATATATATATATATATATATTATGAATATTACAGATAGGGGATCATTGTATATATATATATATATATAAATAATATATATAATAAAAATATATATATATATATATATATATATATATATATATATATATATATATATATATATATATATATATATATATATATATAATATATCATATAATTATGAATATTACAGATAGGAAATATTGTATACTATATATATATAATATATAATATATATATATATATATATTATATATTATATATATATATATCATATAGTATATATATATATAATATAATATATATATATATATAATATATATATATATATATATTATATATATATATATATATATATATATATATATATAATATTAAAATGCCTTTAAATCCATAGGATACTGTACGGAAAGAGTTTCGTACAAAGATACGTTTATCAGAAGTATGTTGTAACATTCTAGAACCTGATATGATACTAACGCCTCCATGTTTCCCTGCTTGAAAAGTTGTAGTAGGTATGTTGTAACATAGGCCTCCTATAATACTTCCATGTAAGTCGGCTAATGGATTCTGTGATTCATCTGTCTTGGTTGCAATTTTATGAGGAAGTTCTATTTCAGTTGCTACATTATCATCGTCCTATTCGTTAACCAATTGTATCTCATCGATTACTTCTTTTTATGACTTTTCATTAGTTCTTCAATTCCTCTCCCCACTTTATTATTAAAGAAAATACCTTTCCGCCCAGGACTTCTATTTCACTACATAATTGACAGCCTCCATTGGTTGAAGATAATCTCTTGCCGCACGGATACATGATTTATACTTACTATAATGTTACGCGAGTATTTAAGCATTCTATATCTCAGGTACCACTTGGCTCATCCAGACAGATGATTCACCTGGAAAGTTGTCTTACCTATCTCATTTCATTACACAAAAATTGATAACTAAAATACATAAACTACAATATATACTAGTAGAGGGTAAGGAATGGAATAAAGTAGGCCAGATGTACTAATATATAATGAATACAGTTTATTATATATATATATTATAATAAAAGTTATACTACTTTTGGCGTTTATATATATAATATAGTAATATAATATTATATATATATATAAATATATACTATATATATATATATAGTTATATATATATATATATTATGAGACTTGTATACTACTCATATATAATGCAACTTGGCCCTCACACATGAACGCACTTCCGAAAAACAGTGTAGAGAACTCTCCATCAAGTGAGGTACGGATGGAGATTCGTGATCGTTATGGTATAGATGACCGCCTATGAGCGCACAGAGCTCACTTCCGGCAAGACGATGGGGAAAAATAAAGTTGTCGTTCGTTCTCCGTACTTATTCCGCGCATAGTATTCCTTGATTAATGCAGCAGACACCTATATAACATTCGTTTTCAGTTGTAGATCCTCTTCGCAAGAGTGTGTGCAGCTATTATGAATGTAAGATTAATAATAAATAGAAGCCTCCATAAGATATAGTAGAGAACTAGACATGCTAGGTGGATTTGCTTCTAGGCAGCAATTCTCAAGAGAGCTCTCTGGATGATTTACTTATTTTTATCAGTGATTTTATGTTAGAGTGTGTAATAAGTAAAGTACGAATTATTTAATAATTACAGAACTCAGGAAATGTAGATATTGAATAGTAAGAAGCCTCTGAAGCGACGTTAACCACTGCAGTAGTAAATAAGGATTGCAAACCGAGTATTAGAGATAATACGGCACAATAGTAGAGAAGGTCGCTATCTTAGGAGGAGAGATTAGTTAAAGTTATGGAGACTATATTGTTATTAGTATACATTCCATGTGCAAATTATGCTATAACCAGAGTTAGAAAAAGAATAGAGTATAATAACGAATAATCCAATAATAATAATAATTAATAAATAATCAATAAATAATAATAATAATAATACATTAATCGAATAATTAAATAACTAATAATCAATATTAAATATAATAGCAGCTCACACATTCTAGATCACCCGCAGCAGCGAGAGAGCATGGCATAATATAATGAATCAATGAATAGAGATATAGATGTACGTAGATGGTGCTCGCATTTCGTTGTGAGGTTCAGTGTTTGTTATGCTAGTGTAGTTGACATGATGGTTATAGAGATAGATGATAATGAGAAGGGTGCTCGTGTCATGTGCTCGTGTGGCAATAGGTGAGGAGAGTGAGTGTGTGTGTGAGGTTGTGGAAGAGTAGTTGTATGATAGTGCAAGGTAACTGATAAGGATAGTGTCTAGTTGTTGATGTTATAGCGGTGTGTCAGATAGTTTAAGTGATGTTATAATGGTTGTTGACTGATGCTCATGTTCGTTATGGTGAGACGTCGTATCGCTGTGTCTGATGTTTGATCGATGTAGATAGATGTAGTATAGAAGTTCTGGCTGTTTCTCGTGTCTCAGATATCGTCGCATCGTGGTGCCGTGATAAATGTGTAGATGTCGTGTGATTGTGTAAAGTGATAATATGATCCTCGCTCGATTGTGTGTGTGTGTGTTGTGTGTGTGTGTGGTGATGTGAATGTGTGCTCAGATAGTGTAGGTGATAGGGTAGTGGATATCGCAATAGTGAAGTGTGGGAGCTTAGTGTGGTGTGTGTGTGTGCGTGTGATGATGCAGTGACGCGTGCCATCATGTGTTGTGTGCGTATCGCGTGTGTCTGAGTGCGTTGTGTGCTGATAGTGTGGATGTGGTGTGTGTCTTGTGTGTATAATATGCTGTGCTGATAGTGCGTGGTGTCGCTCGGTGTCGCTCGTATGTATGTGTGCGCTAATAGCTGAAGTGGCATAGTTAGTCCGTCGGTACCGGACGATATGCTTGGATTATATATCCTGTATGTACATTGTTATATTAAAGAGCGAAACAAGATCGTAATGATTCATCATTAGTCGTAGTGAGTTAATGTTGTTGATAGAAAATGATATGGAATCAATAAAGTAATAAATAGTATTATAAAAATAAAAAATATTTGCTAACATTTAGTTGTATATGAGCTTACATTCAATATTCTCTCATAGAATGCTATTTACAATAACTAATATATATATACTATCTATAATGCGTAAGTATATATATGTATACCTTGAAATAATATATATATATAATTATCAGCCGATAATATAAAGTACTATACCTATATATACTGGTACTAATCTATAGGTATAAAATAAGTAGTAAGATGAAATTACGGTAAATTAACCTGGCATTCCGCGGATATCGTAAATCAATTAGTAAGTGATTACCATTATACTGATTTGATATACATATTTACGAGGTAGGAATTAATGATAGATCATATACTATTAATATAAATATAAAATCACGATAAGGTATTATTTACAGAGGAGAGAGAAGAGGAGAGAGAGAGAGAGAGAGAGAAGGAGAGAGAGAAGAGAGAGGAGAAAGAGAAAGAGAGAAGAGAAGAGAGAGAGAGTACGATTGCGGTTTCTTTAGTAGATTGTTCTTTATGAAGTAATGTACCAGATATGATTGTTCTTAAAAACGACGATAATTGAAGTCAAGGTGCGTATATTAAAGGAATGTGAAGTCCTATATGTAACCCTTAAAGAATTCACCTTATTTTTTAAAGATAAATCATGCAAAAATCAATAATAAATTAATAATCTTCTGTAAAATGGAAGGTTAATATATATATAATATATAATATATATATATATATATAATACTAATATATATATAAAGTATTATATATATATATATGTAACTTATTATAATTAGTATGATATATATATATATATAGTATATGATATAATATATAATAGTATATATATATACATAATTATAAGTATTATATAATTATCATATAAGATATATAATAAGGATTACCTATATATATTATATTATATATATATCTATATATTAGCGTATATGTAGTAATATATATATATATATACTTATATTATTACCTCATATATTATATTTTTATCGTGAATAGGTAATTATATGTTATTCTCACTCAATATATATATAGTTGCGTATTATAATAGTACTATATTCCATATACACTTGAGAGGGTAATAATATAGTGTTTATATGTATATTAGAGAATATATTATATAATAAAATTTATAGCCAACCAATATCTTTCAGCCATGAAACGCGGTGTTCAATGTAACAATATCAAGTGATATAAAACAGTAAGGTTTCTTGTCGGGAATTATAGAAATGTTTTTTCTCTATTCCAGGTGAGATTAGAGTTGAGATATTATCAAACTTGATAGCAAGCTCGCCCTTGTGGACTTACGATTTGAAAATTCCTAGCCACCGTGGACGTAGTTTCGAATCCAGATGGGCGGACCTTATTTACTAGTGACATGAGAGAGAGTATGTTTTTGGTATGTTATAATAAAGTGCTCCTTTAAGGTGTTGGCTATGTTTTTAACATGTGGGAGAAGTAAGTTTTGTGTAATTTACTATACCGTAAAGTGTAAATAACTATTACATAAAATCTATTACTAACGTCAATTTTTTTGTGTCTGTTCAGGTAGCCTAATTCAAGGGATTCGAACTGTCGCTCTCGCGAAGGGAAACTACGATCCTTAAGAGAGAAAAGACACACTTTAATTTCACTGATCGCACAGTGGAACACGTGGTATGTATAGTATATATATATAATATATATC
>JABUQX010109719.1:5000-10000 GCA_015478945.1 Trachelipus rathkii
TAAATTCTTGTGTTACCCACAATCTTATAAATATTAGATGTGCTGCTACTGAGCATCTGTATGCCATCTGAATTTGCGATGGACTTAGCACATGAATGCAGTCTTTATATTTTCTAATGGTTTTACAATAAAAGGAGCCCAAATATGTCTCTTTTGAGTAGAATGTCTAAATAAGGCCCCACAATCTAACAAAAACCGATTCCTTTAATATTTTTAGAATACACTAGCCAAGAATTGTGCAGATCTAGCTATTCATAAAAGAAGGAGTTTTTTCCTCTTTGGCATCTTTAAAATTGCACCTTGTTGCAGGAAGGCGCGGGTTTGTTAAAAACAATCTTGAGTATATAAATATTGATTCCAATAATGTTGCATTAACCACCACCTGCACCAAATGGCGCCCCAAAATGCAAGTAGCAGCACTTACTAAATTAACATCAATAACAAGGATGCTTCAATACCACTTGAATATCATCAACTTATAGGAAACAGCACTAAATGTTTGTAGTTTGTTTTCAATCACAAAGGAATAACCAAATAAATCCTAGCCTTTCATTGGCAGGTTTACCGGTTGTTTTCAATATACTAATTTCAGATTAATAATAATAATATTTTAACCACCTCCACTACTTCTTTCGGCTTCTCAAGCACACAAGCAGTTACTCTCTTCCCAGGACTATTTGCAAATTTTTTCCCCATTAACAGTCCTCAATATCTTGTTCCACAAGCCTTGTAAGTTGTAGAGTAAATAAAAAACTATTATGCATCTAAAGTCTTAATGCCTGATTTTAAAAAAACAGAATACATACATTCAGAATATATTTTCAAACGTCTTATGATTCTTGATTAGAGCAACAACGAGATGCCATGGATGGACGGTATACATGAGCGCGTTAACAAAGTCTGGCCAGGTAGGACATGCCCTCCCCACATTTTCCCAGCCACAAAGTATCTCAAGATAAAAAAAAATATGAAATCGATTATAATATATATATATAATATATATATATAAGGTATATATATATATTAATATATATATATAATATATATATATATATATATATTATATAATATTATTATATATATAGATATAATATATAATATTTATATATATATTATATATATATACTATATATATATAGTTTACCCATGTGATCTTAAAAAAATATTCATTGTATGGAAAATTTCTCATGAATTCAAAAACCTAGGGGGGGCCATTGCCCTACCCTGCCCCCCCATAACGGCGCCAATATTAATATATATATAATATATATTATAAATATATAATATATAGTATATATATATATATAATATAATATAGTAATATATATAGATATTATATATATATATATATTACTAAATAGGCTGGATACTAATTGTACCTATACAAATACTGCATGGGATCTGGCTAAACATGCTGTGCTGTGAAAATCATGTTTTATGAACATAGGTCTTTAAATGCACGGTTGAGGAAATATAGCCTCCACAATCCCTGATATTGAGGTAGATTGAAAACATAATGAAACAGTCGTATAATATTAGTATTTATTTTTTGCATACATTGTAACCATAGGTAGTTCAATATCCTATCCAGATCATAGATGGTGTTCAAAATGAGACCGTTACGACGCTTCGCAAGCTTCTACACGTCTCATCATGGAGTAATCACTCTTTGGGGTGTTCCATCGCCCTCACGGATATAGATAAAACTTTCGTGCATAAGTTACCGAAAGGTTTCAACTTCAGGGATAAGGTCCCTGTATACCAGTGCCTTTAGGTGTCTCCATTTATATAATATTTTAAGGGTTGATGTCGGGAGAACGTGACGTGGAGGCCATGCAAGGGAACCTTCTCTTCCAATCCACCGATTCGGGAAGATCTCGTCGAGATACCGATGGCCGATGAATGGGAAGCAGAAAGTGGGCTGGGGCCCCGTCATGCATAAACCACACACCTCTGCGAACACCTAGGGGAACATCCTCGACGAGAGCCCGCAATAACTCCGGAACAAAATGCAGGTATGTCTGAGCATTCAGATGCTCAGGTGGGACATATGGACCAATAGGGCTGTCACGTATCATTGCATCCCACACGTTATACCGGAACCTGCGCTAGTGACTGCCCTTCGTAATGCCATGTGGATTGTCGTGCTCCCATTGGTGTGTGTTATGAAAATTTATAACATCATCTCGGCAGAAATACGCTTCATTCTTGTAGAGGATCGATGACGCCACATCGTTATCCTGCGTCTGGGACAGAAAAAAGTGGCAGAATACAACAAGCTGTGCATAATCATTTGGCGAGATAGGGATACTCACCCTCATCATGGCGACGGGTGAGGGTTCTGGAGCTGACTCGATGATCCGTTGCTACATGCTGGAGAATAGAGTCCTCCCTCGCTGGTACACGACCAACACTGGGACGTCCACTGTCCGCTTTCACGCAACCTCCTAAGGATGGAGGCGAATGTCGTGTGATATGGCTGTTGTCTTTTAGGATACGTGGTCCGATACAATTTTGATGCCTCACGATCGTTCCAGTTCTCATGCCAATACATTAGTAACATACCGGCCTGTTCACGGAATGATAACGCACCATTGTCACTGAGTCAACGAACCTTATACTCGCTTGTGCATTACAGGTGGGGAAGACACCCCCGTATCGGCCATTGCCAAGCTTTTTACAGTGTACTAAACATATCATCTCAATTTTACAGCTATTACCATGCGGACATCTAGGGTACACATATGTACCGAATGTTAGGCCATCCTTCAATTCTAACGTACCACGTAAAGCTACAAAGGGTAGGTAGCCGTGTTATCTCCATAACCTTGCATTACCCAACCTAGGTTCATTAAACATGATTTGCCCAGCACAACGTGCTTAGTCAGATCTTAGTTTTTATCGGTATGTAAAGCCGTTTTCGTTTTTGCATTTGTGCTTAAGAAACGTAAGAAATGCTCGAGTTTGCGCTCGTTTTTGCCAAATTTAGCACAAATTTTGGAAAATGCTCACCAAACGTAAGGAATTTCTTAAATTCTGTAAGGTTGCTATTTCCCGTGCTTGCCGAATTTAGGAAAGTGCTTATGAAAAAATGTAAACAAACAAGATGGCGGCGTTGTAGGTCCGTTGATTTGATGAATGTTTCATTCATAAAATTAGCTTTAAATCTAATTTCTTCCAAATCGATAAAATCCATCACAATAGTTGAGAATTTATTTGAAAAAAAACATTTGTTTATTTTTTTTTATTTCTGTTTATGGCAACGCACGTTTTGCTCCATCACAACACTGATCAAATATTCTGTATATGTATATTATATTAATATTATATTATATTGTATTCTATATTCTATTATATATTATATTATATATATATAATATTATATATATATTTATATATATATCATATATATATTATTATATAATACGTGGCGGTCGTTTGTAATACTTGGTGTGGAGGGCTGCAGGTATATATATTTATATATTATATAATATATATATATATATATATATTATATATATCTATATTATATATATATATATATAATATAGATAATAATATATATATTTATAAATATATATATATATATATATATATATACAATCTCGTAAAATATTTATATTATGTTGTGTGGGATAAATTAAACTTATTTTTTTTTTTAATATTCGATTGCTGAATTGAGCACTTCTGTAAATTAAAAAAATTACATTTGAACTTAGTGGAACCTAGATGATATAAATGATATCTTTTTCTAAAATATCAATAATCTGATGGATACCTCAATACGGACTTTACTTATTTTTATTTGTGGTAAATGTGTGCATATTATAGAATTTTTTTTAAAATATCGATTGCATGCTCGAACACATTCTGTAATGCAAAAGCCTAAAAAAAAAATGTATTTCAGAGGTGTCAGAAACGAAAAATGTCATTGCCTGCTTATCTATGATTTTTGGCCTCTCTCTCTCTATCTCTCTTCTCTGTCTCTCTCTCTTCTTCTCATCTCTCTGCCTCTTCTCTCTCTATCTCTCCTCTCTCTGCTCTCTCTCTCTCTCTCTCGATTCTCTCTCTCTCTCTCAATATGTTTCTGTTTTTTAAGCAGAGAAAGAGAGAGGTATCTCTCTCTCCCTCTTCCTCTCTCTATCTTCCCTCTCTCTCTCTTCTCTCTCTCTCTCTCTCTCTCTCTCTCTCTCTCTCTATATATATATAAAATATTATATATATATATAATATATACTATATATTATATATTATATATATTATATATATATAATTATATATATATATATTATATAATATATATATATATATATAATATATATATATTTATATATTAATAATATATATCATATGATATATATATAATTACATATAACAACACCAGTAAATTATTTTCATTGGTTTTATATAATATTATATTTATATATATATATATATTATATATATATATATTATATTATATATAATATATATATATATATATATATATATATATATATATATATTATATATATATAATATATATATATATATAATATTTATATTATAATATATATATAATATATATTATATATATATATATATAATCTTCGCCTGCACGTATCATCATCAATTCATATAAAAATGGATTCATTTATTTTCAGTAGAATACATAGTTTATTTTCCTTAATATGCAATTATGTTCAAACACAAAAAAATACACAATATAGACATCCAATCTCTCTGAAGCCTAATAATAAAACAGCATGCCCTTTATATATGTTCTTTTTTATGTACAGAAGGACATTTAAGGACAACTAGCAACCCCCTCATTTTTTGTAAATGCAATTTTATATGAAACAAATCTGGTAAGTTGCCAAAATTCAAAAAAGCCAAACTGGCAACTTGCTAAAAACTACTATAGGAATTTGGTATTCTTTTTCTTCTTAAGTTGCCATATGTCTTATTTTAAAGAACTAATAAAGTTGGTCTTTTTTCAGGGCTGCAATATAGGAGCCCCA
>JABUQX010109719.1:22500-24844 GCA_015478945.1 Trachelipus rathkii
GGAAATTTTTGGAGAGGGGAAGTTTAATAAATTGTTATTGGGGCGGTTTTGTAGGTACGTGTTAGTTAGTTAGGTTTGTGTATGGAAGTTTGAGTAAGCCATGACCTTATTGGGAGGGGGAGGGGCGAAATAATGTTTATAGATGTCATTATAGATTTTAGCCTGGTGGAGGAGGGTGGCGGATTTAGTCTATGTCGGGGTGGGTAGGGAGAATTTGGTGACATGGGTGGGTTGGATAATTTAGGGTTTTCTGGTAGAATGGAGTCCCCACCATCTCCAAGTGGGTGGAGATGGAAGGATGTAAGTCGTCATGTAAATGTTGGATGGGGTGGTTTTAGTGCATCCAGTGATGATTCTAAGGGCGGTGTTTTGTGGGATTTGTAATTTTTTTGAGTTGGATTTTGACAGTGCCGGGATACCATGCGGGGGGCCCTAGTTTATAATTTGTTCTGAGGAGTTGTTTATAATGTGGTTGGTGAGGGTGTGTTTTCCTGTCACTGAAAGTTGTGTGGGAAGGGTTCGGAGGTGTTTAGTTTTGTTGAGGTTGAATGGGGTGATTTGGGTCGATGGGGGGGAAACGTGCATGTGTGTGTCATAGGTAGTCTAAATATTTTTAGGGGTTTTGTTTAGGGGGAGGGGGATTGTTGTTCAGGAAAACTCTTGGGTGGAGTGAGGATTGGGATGGCGGTCCGTTGGTTAGGAGGGTGATGGAGAATTTAAGGGGGGAAGCTGTCATTCTTTGTAGAGTAACCAAGTTTCTAATTGTTGTAAGTATTTTTGGGTGTGAAGAGTGGCTATATTTACGTCTGGATGTTGGGAAATGAGGCTGATATCATCTGCGTATGTGATGAGTTTGGTGGATTGGTGGGTAGGGGTGGGTAGGTCTGCTGTGAAAAGATTGAAAAGGATACGGAGAAGAAATGGCGCCCTGTGGGAACGTTCGTTTTGTATTTAATGTGAGTGGGAAGAGATATATATAGTTATGGAGTATTTACATCTTATATATTCATGCTATAGTGGTGATCGACGTCTTATATGTAAATTACATCTTATGATATTCATTTTATAGTATCTATCTTATATAATTACACCTTATTAAGGTATACTATGTATTGTGTATTCATCTTATATTGGTATGACAGTTTATGTTATATATTAATACCTTATTGTATACTACATCTTATATATTACATGTTATACAATACTACATCTTATATATTTAGCAGTTATAATATACTAAATCTTATATATTACACTCTTATAATCATCACTACAGTCTTAATAAGTATACTGCATCTTATAATATTACAGCTTATAGTATACTACATCTTAAATATTACTTTCTATAATATACTACCTTTATATATTACATATTATAGTATATTATATCATATATTACATCTTATAAGATACTACATCTTATATATTACTTCTTACAGGATATTACATCTTATATTATACTACATCTTATAAATTACATCTTATAGTATACTACACCTTATTGCATACTATAATTCATATATTAAATCTTTTAATAGCTAATACTACATCTTATATTATTATATATATATACTATAATTATATATATATATATATATATATATATATTATATATATTATATATATAATATAATACTATATACTATACTATATAGTATCTATATATATATATATATATATATATTACTTATATTATACTACATCTTATTTATTACATCTTATAGTATGGTATATTACAGAGGGCTGTGTATAAGTGAGTTGGTTCCTGTTACTCCTCTGAGGTGCATAAGGCCTGTCTAAAAAGTGTAATGATCTGCCATCTCTGGTTTTATATTAATTTTGGTTTCAGCAATATGGTGATTTTAAACTGTGCAGGTGGTTAGCTCACACATCTCATGGTTTTGCTTTTTTGCCCGACCATGATTCTTACCCGTGGTATAGGGAATTTGAACGCAGTGTATTACCAACTTACCACTGAGCTACTTGACATGTAAATGTTTAATTAAATAAATTAATAAATATAAGAAGTGCTAAGACTTAATGAAAATCATTAGTAAGTGCATAGTTCTGTAAAAAATTAATAAAATAATATGTAATCTGATTTATATTATGATTATTTCAACAATAACTATTAACTGTTCTACTACCCATTACTCATTTGTTGTAAAAATGAAAATGTTGAAACTACCTTCTGAATTTGTATTAAAGCAAATATACTATGTGACCCTGTTAAAAAATCGAGAACGTTCAGAGATTAAGTGCTCCAGGGTTACCCTCGTAGCATGAATTATTATCTTAAGGAGTAAAGAGTTTGAAGTTGTCGGTGCAGGGGTGTATAATCTCT
>JABUQX010109720.1:0-2500 GCA_015478945.1 Trachelipus rathkii
TAAATTTTCTTACTTCAGGTGAAGTAGACTCGTTTCGCTTGAACATTTATTTTTAACTTCTTACTTATGACTGAAGTATGAACAGGTTCTAATAAATATATATATATATATATATATATATATATATATATATTAGATAAAAAAAATAAATATATATATATATTAATATATATCTATATATATATATATAATATATATATATATATATTATATATATATATATATATATATATATATATAAATTTCTCTTACATCAGGTGAAGTAGACTCGTTCGCTTCAACATTTTTTTTTAACTCCTTACTTTCTAAATGAGCTTGCTCACGTTGTATAAATATATTATATATATATTTATATTAATATAATAATATATATATTATATATAATATATATATTATTCTATAATAATAGTATATATATATATATATATATTATATAAATATATATATATATATATATATATATTGCAAAAATATAAATATACAAAAGTACAAATACTAAATACTAAAAAATATACCATAATTATACATTCAAAAAACATTCAATAAAAAAAAATATTATTTTGGGACTTTTTTTTATATTCGTCCTTAAAATTAGCTTTTACTTTGAAAACTCATTATGTTACATTTACATTCATAACACATTTATAACAACTACAAAATGATAATTTAAACTTCAAACTGACTTTCTATTTACTGATGAGTTGGATTTTATCAAGAGTAGCTGAGCTTTAGGGTGGGCTGCTATAGGGCTGCTGATTAACAAAGTCGCTTGAAGATTAGTAGCTCTAATCAAATAGCTAAAAAATTCCTTAATTAATTCCTTCTTTATGAATTCCTAGCTCTTTGCAAAGTTTTTTTCGTTGTTCTAAGGTTTCTTCTGTAGCTTCCTTATATATTGTTCAAAGATTTCTTGGATTCCTAATTAATACTTTTTCTTCTTTGTGGAATCTTTTGCAATAGAGTATGTATTGGCAAGCCCTGTCCTTATCGCACCCTCTATTATGATTTCCTCAGCAGATTTCTTATCAACATTGCAACTTTTTGCTCTACTTTTCTTTTAATGTTTTGGTCAGTTTTAGAAAATCCACAGTTGGTGTTCATATAGTATGTTTCCCTTTTAACCTTTCTTAAGTTTCTTAAGTAACCCCCAGTGAGAAATCCTCGCAATCAGAAAAATCCACTCTGAGGCTTCACGAGACTGCGACGGACAATAACTGAGTTATCTCGTCAATGTGGGATTCATCCCCTAGGTAAAGCCCACAACCATAATCCCTCAAAAAAAAAAAAAAACGCCATTCACTCCTGTTATGCATCTTTCTTCTCGCCTCTGTCAAACTCACATTCTTCTCCTTCAGGCATTCTCTTACTGACTCAATCCACTTTTTTTGGTCTCCCAGCTGGTCGATTCAAAGCACACTCACCAATATACATCCTCTTAACCAACCGACTATCATCCATCCTTTCCATATGACCAAACCATCTCAATGTACTCTCGTTTATTCTCACATTTACGCCCTTCTTCTTACCACATAACTCCCTAATGCGTTCATTCCTTCCTCATTTTATCAATTCTTCTCACATTTAACACTCCCCTAAGATTGTACATCTGAACACTTTGTACCTTAGATATATACCTCTTATTCCAGACCATAGTTTCACTACTATACATTAACACAGGTAACAACATGTCCTCATGAAAACCCTAGCGCATTCAAGACTTAGTCCCTTCACATCCACCGTCGATTTTAACTGAACCAGCCACCATCATCTTACCATTCACAACTTTCTACTACATTCTGCATCATCTGTTCCCTTTTCATCCAACATATATCCTAAATATTTAAACTCAGATACTTGTTCCAGGTGCTCACCATCTAACATGACTTCACACCGCGGACTCTCCTCACTCACTATCACAACCTTACTCTTATCTACATTTACTTTCAAACACCTCCAATTACACACCCTGCCAAACTCTCCAGATTCACCATACAAAACCAAACAAAAGCATACAATAAGCAGGGCACCCTCCACTCACTTCCATTCTTCATCATTCTAACACCTTCTCCTGCCACCCCCACCTCTAATTCTTTCATAACCCCATCCATATTCAAATTAAATAACCAAGAAGACATAACAGATCCCAGCCTCACTCCGTTATTAATATTAAACCAATCACTTCTAACTCCATTTAAATATATATATATATATATATATATATATATATATATATATATATTATATATATATATATATATATATATATATATATATATATATATATATATATATATATATATATATATATATATATATATATATATATATATTATATATATATATATATTAAAATTAAAAATATTATAACCGCATTTAAGGATGCAGATGTTAAAATTCTCAAAAATTTTAGTTAAAATAATAAAATATATAATCAATAAAAAATCAAACCATTTCCTTATAAAAATAAAACTTTTCAGAGGCTAATCTAGACTCCATTACT
>JABUQX010109720.1:7500-20000 GCA_015478945.1 Trachelipus rathkii
CGTTCAAAACATCAATCAGATTATTCCTGAGAATACCTCTTCCAACGTTTCCCTCAGTTAGACCATACGTTACAACCACACATTCCTTGACCCCCTCGGCTAAAAATTTAATTTAACCATTAGTATTCTAGTACTAACACAAGCAAATCCACCATAAATCTGTGCCACAAGTCATAATAACAATCACAACTTATTTTTTTCCTCCTTGTACCTCACTTCAGTACACACATTTCCTGTCAGTCGTCTTCACACTTATTTTCATCTCTGTTTCAGTCACAGAGAGGAAAAAAAGTTTTCGCCTTGTTAATGCATCCACCAACACTCTCTCTCTCTTCTTATCTCATGTTTATTTCCCCTATTTCATGCCACGTGTACTTAAACGTTAATATTACAATTTCGCCGAAGATGCAATGTTACGTTGGTCACGATGATTCCAGGCATGCACAGGCATTCCTGGCAAAAATACTAAAATTGGAAGTGTGTCTCTCCAACTCTGATAAAGAAATCAATAAATTGCATATTTATGTTCTTTAGCATGAAAAATAATAATAATAATAATAATAATAATAATAATAATAATATTAATATGTATAATACTAATAATAATAATGTAATAATATATAATATAATAATAAACCTTATATATGTAATATATATATATATATATAACTATGACTAGTAATAATGATACTATATAATATTGATAAAGATGATACTACTACTAATAATAATATGTAATAACGTAATATATACTGTATATAGATGCATGAAACGCATTGCGCAGGAAGTGAGTGTGTCCAGAGGTGACTATTGGTATTATTATTATTATTATTATTTATTAATATTATTATTATTATTATTATTATTATTATTATTATTATTATTATTATTATTATTATTATTATTATTATTATTATTGTGCTGCATCATGAACATTGTTATTATTATTATATTATTAGTATTACTGTTATGATTATTACTATTGTTGTTTTATAAAGCTATGTTTCGCCAAAGAGAATCACCTTTATATTTCATTATTGTTAATTACAGCTATTACATCTTTTTGACTTTATTATTTATTATATTACGTTTGGTAGAATTTAACTCACTCTTGCCACTTTAATCTGTAGAAATGCGAAAATCTTAAATTTCATTATATAAAAGTTAATAGTGAGGAGAGTTCCCCTCCCTGAGAAGCTGCATAAAATGGGAATATATTTCCGGCCACTGGCCTGGCTTTGTGCATGTAATGTAGTAAATAATAATAATACAATAATATAATATAATAATAATATACTAATAATAATAATAATATAATATAATAGCATATGTATGTATGTATCTTTGCTCTTTCAACTCTTCTTAATAATAATAATAATAATAATAATAATATATATAATAATAATATAATAATAATAATAATAATAATAATAATATGTATAATAATAATATGTAAACAATAATATGTGTATAAAATGATTATAATATGTAATAATGTAATAATAATAATAATATCATAACAATAATAATAATATGTAATATGTAGTAATACAATAACACCATATCAATATGTATATGCCGTATGGCGTATGTATGGGTAACCTGGCATGTATGTATGTATGTAATAATAATAATAATAATAATAATAATACTAATAATAATATATATAATATGTATGTATATATATATAGATATCGTATATCAATAATAATATATAATAATATATCTTCCTGCATAATAATAATAATGATTAATATAATAATATATATATAATAATAATAATATAGATAATATAATAATAATAATAATAGTAATAATAATAATAATAATATAACAATATATAATAATAATAATAATAATATATATATAATATAATAATAATATAATATGCTGTATATAATAATAATAATAATATGTATAATAACTAATAATAATAATAATAATAATAATATGTATAATATATAATAATAATAATAATAATAATAATAACTAATAATAATATATAATATAAATAACATAATATGTAATAATAATAATAATATGTATAATGTAATCTACCATAGCAATATGTAATATGTATGTAATCTGCCATTATCTTAATATTAATAACATATATAATATGTATGCATATATAACTATCTTCTTTCAACACCAACTCTTTCTATATATAATAATAATAATAATAATAATAATAATAATATAATATAATAATAATATATATATATATATATATATATATATATAATTCGTCGTTCGTTTTTAGTTAGTATATTTATCTGAAGAGTAGCGTATTAATATCCATTAAATGAGGACTATTAAATTATTAGCCAGTTATACAAAGACATTACCTGAAGATGTCATTAGAGGCCTCAAGGCAAAATATCTTAAGACTTATCAACATAAATTGAAAAATAAAGAAGCATTATTGATTATCATAACAAAAGTGCTATTTTTTACTTTATATGAAAAGTATACATATAATTTGGGCTGTCTATTATACGAATATGTATATATATATATATATATATATATATATGCTATATATCTATCTCTATATATATATGTGTAACATAATAATAATAATAATATAATATCAATAATACTGTAATAATAATAATAGTTGTATGTATAACATAGGATATAATAATAATAATAATAATAATGTATAATAATAATAATAATAATAAATATAATAATAATAATAATATCAATAATAATAATAATAATAATATAGCATATATATGTATCATATAATAATATATAGCAATAATAATACATAGTAATAATATAATATAATAATATAACAATAATATATATACTAATACTAATAATACAACAATAATAATAATAATAATATATATATATATGTAATAATAATATATATATATATATAATATTAACACATAATAATATAATAATATATAAATATAATATAATAATATAATAATATATCTTCTATATATACATGTATACATAATAATATATATATATATATAATATATCTATATAATAATAATAATAATATCTGCCACATGCAATACATACATACCATGCAATACATGCATGCAATACATGCATATACATACATACATACATTTACATACATGCATACATGCCAGCCCATACATGCATGCAGCCACATACATATATACATACCCAGCTTTTGTTATACACATACACAGCACATACACTTTATGCAATACATACAATACCTTTACATACCTTATTTATCTAGCACATGCAATACATGCATACATACATACAGCCTTTGCCATGCAGCTACAGCCATGCACATACAATACATGCAGCTACATACATACATGCACTCCATGTTATCACAGCTACATGCATGCCCATACCAACCATACATGCACACTTCTGTGTATACATACATGCATGCATGCATGCATGCATGTATGTACATACACTACTTTAATACATACATACGTACATACACAATACACATACATACATACATACATATATACAATACATACATACATACATACATACATACATACAATACATACAAATACATACATACATAATACATGCATCATACATACATATAATACATATATACATACATACATACATACAGCCTTTTTACACATACAGCTACATACATACACAATACATACATACATACATACATACATACATACATGCATGCATGCATGCATACATACATACATATAAAAAATATATGTATAATAATATATGTATAATAATATATAATAATAATAATAATAATAATAATATATGTATGTATGTATGTAATAATAATATTGTAATAATAATAATATATGTAATAATATAATAACAATAACCCATATATGTAATGCTAACTCTAGCTGTAATATGTATATCGTAATATCAGTAATATATCTGTATATATATATCTGTAATATAATATATATCATATGTATATTATAATATAGTGTATATCATAATAATAATAATAACCTCCAACCAATATGTATTATTAGCAATATAACATAATAACATTGAAAATTTTCAATTGCTATAAAGAACTGGCCTGCGTTGCAATATAATAACCAATAATAATAATATGTAACAATATGGCTAATAACCAATAAATAAGTTCTTTATATAATAACCAACCAATATGTAATAACTGTAGCCAATAGCCAACTGTATATATATGAAGCTTTCCAGTGACATCCACTCCCCTCCTAAGAGAAATGACTATTTTGAGATATTGTCCCACCATTGCAGGAGCGGGCCAGGGTATGTTAAATACCGTATTAAAGATTGCGTCTGATGTCTGTTAATTCAGAGGAAAATAGTAACATATGTTCTGTGTTGTTGTTAGTCTTTTTGTAAGGCAACGACGGTGGGGAGGGCGCTTTATTAATACTGAATTTGTATTCTTGAGATTGAGATTTAAATTCTGGGATGTTGCCCAGAGCAGAGAGGGGGACAGCAATTCGCTTGGGTATATATATATATATATATATATATATATATATATATATATATATATATATATATATATATATATATATATACTATATTTTTATAAAAGTGTAAAAAAAATATCAATTGTATTGTCTTTCTCTTTCTTTCTTTCTTAATAACTAATCCTTTGCTAATATTAATAATAATAATAATAATAATAATAATAATAATAATACGTATATATAATATAATAATAATAAATAATAATAATAATAATAATAATAATAAAAAAATATAATAAAAAAAAACTGTAATATATGTAATATAACAATAATATATCGCCAACATGTAATAGCTATAATATATGTACCAGTATGTATAAAATGAGCTCTGGGTGTGTCTGATTGTGTTTGTTTTCAGGAAAAACTTTTATTGCAAATAAAGTTCACTGGATTCCAATTTATTCAGAGCGAGGAAAATCATTAATGTCTAAACAGTTTAAATTTCTTTCCGAGCGGAAAAACAGCTGTTTTAAAAGCGTCACGTGACTGTTTGGGAAAAAGCCCGCGAAAATATTCAAATTCGAGAAGTTTAATATCCTGTTTAACGAGTTTTTCCATCTCTCTCTCTCTCTCTCTCTCTCTCTCTCTCTCTCTCTCTCTCTCTCTCTTCTCTCTTTCTCTCTCTCTTTCTCTATGTCAGTCTGCTCTCTCTCTCTCATTTTTATCTATCTATCTATCTATAAGTATCTATCTATCTATCTATCTATCTATCTATAAGTATCTATCTATCTATCTATCTATCTATCTATCTATCTATCTATCTATCTATCTATCTATCTATCTATCTATCTATCTATTTATCTATCTATTTTTCTACTATTCTCAGTTTTCCATATGATGGCTTATAATGGATTAAGTTTCAGGGTCATCTTCCCTACTCTGAAATTTTTATAAATTTTATTATCATGAGAATAGACTTCCAATATAATAAACACCCAAACTAAAATTTTACCCCTAAACTATTTTTTGAATTAAAAATCTTTGAAAAATTTTCACACAGCCACCTTTGGAATTTTATTCAATCACTATGAACAAATTTACAGTAATATTATATCAAACCCTTATTTTTAAAACCTATTTCAAGCAATTCCGAAAAAAATTGTTACATATTTATAAAAACCTGAAATTGGATATTTAAAATAAAGTGACACATAATATTCCTAAAAATTTAAATTTTAATTAAAAAATAAAAAAATAAAAAAAATAAATAAATTTGCATTTATTTTTTTCTTTGTTAAATAAATTATATTACTCATATATATATATATATATATATATATATATATATATATATATATATATATATATATATATATATATATATATATTATATATATATTATACTATATTATATTAAAACTATATATATATTTATAATATTATATATATATATATATATATATATATATATATATATATATATATATATATATAGTACATATATATATATATATATATTGCGGAGATCTGGGTTTGGGTCCCGCTACCATTTATTTGTACCTTTAGCGAATGTCATAACATGCCGCGGATTTCCGGTGTACGTTTGAAGTACCCACGCCCAGTCTTATAGGGGAAGCCAAGGGACCAGATGATCCTGATATACTATACTATAATACTATATATATAATATATATATATATATATATTATATATATGTATATAATATATATATATATATATATATATATATATATATATATATATATATATATATATATATATATATATTATTGACAGAGGTAGAGTAGCCGCACTTGAAGCGATGAGAGTACCTCCCATTGGGCTTTTGGTTTATAGGGTATATCCCATGACATTCCCGTGCCAATGGTTCACCTTTCTCTTTTGCGCTCATATCCACACTCTTCTTACAGACAATATCTTATATCCCTGTGTGTGAGGGAGAAAGAATTCCCGCAGCGTATATTCTGCGTGTCGTTGAAAGCGACTAAAGGGACAGTGGTAGTTGGGTTGGCTATCCACTACTACTTATCTCTTGCAGGAAAACACTAATGCATGACTCGGAGTATCGGAGTATCGGAGAAGATCGTTATCGCCGTAAGCGATCTTCTATCTTTCGGCGAAAATGTATGAATCGTTTGGGTACATGGAATATCAGTGGAATAAATGATGTGAAGAAGAGGAGAGAGGTGATCTATATATTTAGAAAGGGTAAATTTGATTTGCTTGCTGTTACTGAAACAAAGATGAAAGGAAGCGGTGAATATGAATCGTGTGGTGTGAAATGTGTGTGTGCTCGAGTGGAAGGGAATGGAGAGGAGGAGAGAAGGAGCTGCGATTCTGGTGAATGACCTGTGGCACAGAGCTATGGTGGATTTTGTTTGTGTGAGAACTAGAATTCTAATGGTTAAACTTAAATTTGAAAAGGTCAAGGTATGTTTGGTTGTGAGATATGGTTCATCTGAGGTTGATTTTGAAGAGAGTGCGATTTTCTGGAATAATCTGAATGATGTTTAGGATGGGGTGAGTAGGAGCTTCAGATTGATTATGTTAGGTGACCTAAATGGTTGGATAGGTGATCAAAAAGGGATGGTATAACAGATGGCTTTGGAGTGACGGGTGAAAATGAGAATGGTAGAAGTTGATTCATTTCTTCAAACACAAGAGTATTCATAAGTATACTAGAGCCGGTGTAGGTAGAGATGGTATCGAAATGAAAAGAATAATTAATTTTGTGTTGGTGAAGGAGATGTTCAAGTTTGTGATGAATGTTAAATCAGTGAGGGTGTTAGGGATGGGATTATCGGAATCATAATGTTGTTTAGGTAAGATTAAATTAGCGGAATGTGAACAAGAAGAAACTGAAAAAATCAGGATGTAAATATATATAATTATATATCCCATTTATCAGAGATCAAAGTCAAATGGGACATAGAGAATATATATATATTAATATATATATATATATATATATATATCTCTATATATATATTAATATATATAATATATATATATATATATATTAAAATGTAATATAATTTTATCTGTATATATATATATTATATATTATATAGAGATAAGCCATTTAACTTTTATCGGTGAATGTACAGTTTTAAAAAGGTTTACTCCATTTTTATTTATTTTACTCTGCCTCTCTATCGGTCTCCGTTTGTCTGTTTCTAATTTCTCTCTCTCTCTCTTCTCTCTCTCTCTCTCTCTCTCTCTCTCTCTCTGTCTCTCTCTTCTCTCTCTCTCTTCTCTCTCTCTCTCTCCTCTCTCTCTCTCTCTCTCTCCTCTCCTCTCTCTCTCCTCTCTCTCTCTCTCTCTCTCTCTCTCTCTCTTCTCTCTCCTCTACTTGATGTGAATCTACATCTATTCTATCTACTCTATCTATCTATTCTATCTATCTATCTATCTATCTATCTATCTATTATCTATCTATGTATGTATGTATGTATGCATGTATGTAGTGTATGAAGGTATGTAATTTATGTTTTAAACATGTCTTATGTTGGGTTATGTATGTATGTATGTATGTATGTATGTATGTATGTATGTATGTATGTATGTATGTATGTATGTATGTATGTATGTATGTATGTATGTATGTATGTATGTATGTTGTATGATGTATGTATGTATTGTCTTTTAATGGAATATCACCTTAACATCTTTGATTTACTTATCTCTTATCTATAAAGCATGAGAAGTCCTTTCTTATATATTTACCCATAATTATTGAACTGTATATATAATCTTTCCTCTTCTTGCATATTATTTTCTTCCATAATAAAATAAATAATAAAATATGTTTTAATTAAAAGGAGTTGAAATGGCTTTAACCATTATTTTTATGACTTCAAAAATAAATAATAAAAATCATGATTTTTATTTATATGATGTTTCCTTTCATTATTTACAGAAAAATAAGAATAAAGTGGAGATATTAACTCGTGTATTATATATATATATTATTATATATATATATATATATCTCAAAAATATATTTACATATATATATATATATATATATATATATATATATATACTTATATATATGATATACTTATATATATATATAATATATATATATATATATATATGTATATATATATATTATATATATATATATAATATATTATATTATATATATATATATTTAATAATATATATATATATATATTTTTATATAAATACTTATTAATAATTAAAATATTTTTAATAATTTATAAATATATATATATAATATATATATATACTCCAAAAATACCGTTACACATAAATAATAATGTCAAGTAAAAAGAAATAATTAGTTCAATTTAATATTTGTACGATATTAATCCACAACCATATTTAATTAAAGAAAAAGGGGAAATTTGGAAGATAGTGTGACCTAGTTAGTGGTTTTACCAAATTTTCTTGAACAATTTGCTGGTATGCGGCTGCCGAGGTTTTACCACAATTTTACACACACAAAAAAAATAGGTTTTTGCTATCCATTTACTACCTACCAAACCATCCCAGAAGTCGGATGATGACCTGTGATCCCATGACCCCTTTGATACACGTGGTATGAGTTTTGCGGTTTCTTTACATGATCTAGCGTACACCTTTTTTTTTTTTTTCCAGCATTCTTCCACAGTAAATTGATTTTGCCTGTTAAGATAAGTTTTCGGTGGCGATCAAGCCCGTACTCAGCCAACAGGTGTTTAGTATTCAGCCAACAGGCGTTTAGTACTCAACCAACAGGCTTTTAGAATTTTTTCTTCATACCTTTCCATAGGGCATACTCCAGTAAAAGTGCGGCGAGTCCTTTGTAAGCCCTTAACCTTAGATCCTCTCTGACGATGCGCAACATGGAATTATTAGGTATTTGCCTTTCATGTAATATGATGTTTTTACTAACGAAGAAGATTATGCTTTAGGGGGGGGGTGCAACTATTTATTAAGGGCAGTGCCCACTGCCCAATTTTCATCTCCCCCTAAAAATGAACATGAAATTCGGAATTTTCTGCCGATTTTGACCCTAGTAAACACAAACTGTAAGTTTTTTTGTCCTCTTAAAACGTTGTTTTTAGGAGTTTTTCTGTGTTCTGTAGTCATTTCGTTTTCAGAATTTTCAATTTTTCAAAACCCATGTTTTTGACATTTGTCGTATCAACTTCCAGAGTTTTTTTCAAAATGGCTTCAAACTTAAAATATGCATAGATGGGTTCATTACCTACAAAATGCACTAAGTACCTTTTCGAATTTTTGAGTTTTGTGCTCATCGTTGTTCAATTTCAAAACACTTTTTTTGGATTTTAAAATGAAAAATAGCGATAATTTTTTCCCGTTCGTATGAAGTGAATGAAATTTTCAGGGCATATGTAGTCGGGAGAGATGCACATTTTTTACTTAGATAATTTCTTTGTATATGCATTAGTTTTGAATTTGTTCTTGGAACAAATTCTCAAAAAAAAAAATTTTTGAAAATTTTTAAAAAATTTTCTTTTGAGTATACAAAAATATTATCTAAGTAAAAATGATGCATCTAGTCCGACTAGACAAGCCCTGAAAATTTGATGTTGATCGGACAAGTAAGAAAAAAAATATCTCAATATTTCACTTTTTCAAACGTTTGAGAATTTGGAAAAATGAAAAATTGATATATTTTTTTTTTCTACTTGTCCGATCAACAGCAAATTTTCAGGGCTTGTACAGTCGGGCTAGATGCATCTTTTTAAATATTATTTCATATTACATTATATCTCAGCGACTTAGTGACCCAAGTCAGCTAATCATTCGGTACATTGATATGTGATGAAATCATATGGCCTAAAATTTCTGTAATGTTTTTAAACATTTGTAGTTAACTGAATTAAGTTAAATGTTAATATTGGGGAAAATAGAGTTAATATAATTATATTATTAATTGAACATTACGCCTATTTCCAAGTACATTTATTTTATATTGAATATAATAAAATAAGTTTGTGTGGCTTCGTTTTCAACGTGGTAAGCTGATTCGTGCGCAGAAATAAACATTTTGAGAATTTATTTTGAAGTTAGAACTGAACATTCTTTGTATAAGAGCTACCGTGGCTCAAACGGTAGAGCGACGGAGTCGCATGGCAAGGTCGCGGGTTCGAATCCTAGTTCGGATCCTAGGTAGAAATTACCTAGAGAAGTTCCCCTACTTGAATAGGGCTATGCCCGTGAGGTGTGAACTTTCATATTAAAAAAAAATAAAAAAGAACATTCTTTGTATAAGAGGGTAATATAATTATCATTGATTCTATATTTAAGTATTATTTTAATATAAAGTAATATTAAATAATACGTTATGAAATATTATTTATATATGATAAAGTGTCGTAATGAATTTAATTGATTCCTGTTATGTAATATATAATATATATATATATTAGATATATATATATATATATATATAATATATATATATATATATATATATATATAAGTATATTAATATATATATATTATATATATATATATATATATATATCATATATACTATATATATATTATATATATATATATATACTATATATATATATTTTTAAATTTTTTAAATAAATTAAATTAAATTTTTTAAATTAAAATTAAATTTTTTAAATAAATATTTTTTTAAAATATCAATTTTATATATTTATATTAGATATATATAAACTATATAGATATAATATAATATATTACATATAATATATATATATATATATATTATATATACTATATATTATATATATATATAATATAATATATTTAATTATATTATATATATATATCATATTATATATATATATATATATATAATATATATTATATATATTATATATATATATATATATCATATATATTATAATATATAGTAAATGCTATTCAACTATAGATCATAAACTATCTCAAATTAATATATATAGAATTATATAAATTATATTTTTGTATATATTTATAATTATATATATATCTATATATATAATATATATATATATATATATATATATATATATATATATATATATATAATATATATTATATATTTATATATATATATATATATATATATATATATATATATATAATTTCTGAGCTATTTTTAGGATACGCCCTTGAAATGACAACTCTTTTGGGGGAACACTTTTTTGAAAGTAAATGTTAGGCATTTGGGAATTGAAGTTTGAATAATTTTCGTGGGATAAAGTTTATGAATCCTTCGGGTAATTCTGAATTAGGAGATTTTCTATTTTATTTCCTTAAATAAATTAAAATAATGATTTAATTTTTAAAGTACTTTTTTAAAATCTATTTTTTTTAATTAATAAATGTACTATCTTACAATCTTAAAAATCTATCATATAGATGAAATTTCCTTTTAATTTCACTGAAAATAATTAAAATTAATATTAGTTTTAAAATTCTTCTTTTGAACTAGTATATTTTAAAATATTAAAAAAAAACTAATTTAAACAATTAAAATTAATATTAGTTTTAAAATTCTTCGTTTGAACTAGTATATTTAAAAATATTTTTTTTTAAAAAAACTATAATTTTATTAAATGATTTTAATTTATTAATATCATTTACTCACAAAAAAAAAGGAAAAAGAAAATTTACACTATTTAAAACTTAACTTTTCAGATGAAATGACAAGAATAAATTTGATCTAATTTAAATTTGAAGCTAGTCCCAAATGGGCGACAGGTCACGACAGGTCACGACAGGTCAAATAGTCAACATTTTTACAAATTAAACTTATTGAGAAAATTTTTAAGACATTTAAATTAATTAGAATATTTAATACATTTAAAGATTTTCTTCCAAGTTTGAATTATAGATACAGATTGACTGATAGAAAGATTGACTGACTTTGCCCAAAGGAAATGTTTTTTTTTCCTATCTTAGTGAAGAGAATGAATCAGCACTAATTGAAATTTTCAATTCCTGCTTAAAGATACATACAAAGACACATACAAAGATAAAGACAAAGACACAAACAAAGATACAGACAGACAAGCAAAGAAACAAATAAGAACACAGGCAAAGAAACAGACAAAT
>JABUQX010109720.1:25000-27528 GCA_015478945.1 Trachelipus rathkii
TTTAGTTCAAGAAACAGTTTTAAAGCCAATCGAGATTCCCTTCAAGGAACATATTATAAGAACGAGTGATAGGACAGGCTGGACACCTGGTAATGTCGCCTTGAAGGGAACTCGATTGCTTTAAAACTGTTCTTGAACTCAACTTTTTTGGGTTAAGGGATAGCTCAGTCGTAAAGCAACGAGCATATTGTCCTCATTTCGCAATACGCGGGGGGGTTATATCCCGGAGAAGGCAGTAATTCTTACCCTTCCCACTATGTTCTTTATTTAAACATAATATATATATATTATAATATAATATATATATACTATATATATATATATATATATATTATATAATAATATATATATTATATATATATATATATATATATATATATAATATATATATATATATATAAATATATATATATATATATATATATATATATATATATATTATATATATAATAAAGTCAAGTAGCGGCTCGGAACCGAACAGGGGAGGCACTTCAAATAATTAAAATTTTTATATATATATATATATATATAATATATATATATATTAATATATTTATATATATATATATATATATAATATTATATATATATATATATATATAATATATATATATAAATATTTAAATTATAAATATAATATAAATATAAATATATATAATATATTATATATATATATATATATATATAATATATATATATATATATATATATATATATATATATTATATATATATATTATATATATATATATATATATATATATATATATAATAGTATATATAATAAATATATATATATATAATAATATTATATATATATATAATTATATATATATATATATATATAATATATATATATAATATATTAATATATATATATTTAATATGAAACTGTGATATCAATAATTGCATGTAAAGTACCTAATATAGCTACTTGTTAAATGAAGATCAATATATATATATCCTCTTTTCCTATTTCTCTTTAGTGCGAACTTATTTATATAAATTTCCTACCAGGATATAAGATAATGATTTGATAAACTTATACTTAAAATGTCTGTTACTATGTGAGAATAATGTATAGGTACAAATTTTGAACCTAAGTCTGTGACCTTCATGTATAATATATATCTGATTAGTATCATTCGGTGAATTATTAGAGAGTATATATATCTTTGTTTCTCATTTATCTTTTTACTATTTATCATTTGATTTTTCATTTTTATGTGTCATTTTCAATATTGACCTAATACATCCTTTTCTTCTCAATACTCTCCATGATGCCGTTGTTCGTGCTTGTGATTTTTTTCTTTCTTCTGTTGTGTCTAGACGTGATCAGTTAGACTAATGAGATTAAAAGATATATCGCGTCTCGAACCTACCGACTCTGCGAGTCTCCATGCCCTACATTAACGCTTGTTGACTTTTTTATTTAATTAAATGCAACTTGTATATATTAAATCTTCGTGTATTTATTTTTAGTTGGCCTGTTGAATAATATTTAAGATTAACTACCGAATTAGAGCCCTAATGTCAGAAAATAATAGTATTTGGTTTATAAATGTCAATTATCAAGGTTGAAAAGTAAAGGTTACATTACAGTAGGTCTCCCAATATATAGGGATCTGGGTTCAAAGAGTACGTCCACCTCACACGGCTATATGGCGAGGCCATTAAAAAACATCTAAGGCTGCACAAGGTTGCAAAAGGAAACTTCCATCTTACTTTTGAAGCACAGACCGTTTTAAGTGTGTATCTAGGTTTTTACGTCAAGCGATAGTGGTCCCTAACTGTAGGAACTTGATTTGGCCGATTTATCAATGAGAATCTTTCCCTCAGAGTTCCCCAGTGGGACTGGACTCGAACATGCATGTATTTTATACTTATTTCCACTAAATTTCAAGTTAATAAGTTTTGCCCTCTTCTTCATGGAATGCTTGACGGTATAATACGTTGATATTCTTCTACTATTCTCCCTCATCTCATCTAAGTCTTAGACTCTTTCCTCTTCCCTCAACATCTTGCTCTCTGCTCTCTCTCATCTACTCTTCTCTCTTATACTCTCATCTCTAACTCTTACTCTCTCTCTCTCTCTCTTCATATTCCTCTCTCTTTTTCTTTCTTCTTCTCTCTCTAATATCTCTCTCTCATCCTTATCTCTCTATATATTATACTCTCTCTTTCTCTCTCTCTACTTTCTCATCTCTCTCTCTCTCTTACTCTCTCTCTATATATATATTAAATATATATCATATTATTAATATATAATATATAATAATATATATTAATATTTATAAATATAATTATATAATATTAATTATATATATATATATATATATATATATATTATATATATATATCATATATTATATATATAGTATATATTATATATTAATATATTAATGTATATATTATATAATATATATTAAATAAAAATGATTTTTATTTTTATTTAATTTATTATAATTAAATTAAAAATTAAATTAGTTTCTTTATTTATTGTATTGTATTTTACATATTTATTGCCAT
>JABUQX010109721.1:0-7500 GCA_015478945.1 Trachelipus rathkii
ATTATTTATTAGTGTTTACTGGGATATTCTTAGAGCGAGCCAATGCGGCTTCTTAATATTAATTTTTATTTGACTGGGACAGTCTAAAAGGACCATGCGGCTTCTTTATATCTTATTTATAGGGTTGACTGGGACATTCATAGAGAGACTCAATGAACTTCCTATTATTATTCTGAATAGTAATTAAGAAGCTGCATTAACCTCTCTAGAATGTCCCAGGTCAACCCATAATAAATAAGGATAATACTTAAGAAGCCGTTATGCGTCCTTTTCAGACTGTCCCGGTCAACCAATAAAAATTAATAATTAAGAAGAAGCCACATTGGCCCCTCTAGAATGTCCCAGTCACCTCATAATACATAAATAGAATAATACTTAAGAAACAGCATAAGCCTATCTAGACTGTCCCAGTCAACCAATAATAATATATATAATTAATAATTAAAAATAATAATAAGAAAACCGCATTGACGCCTCTAAATGTCCCAGTCAACTCATAATATAAGAATAATAGTTAAGAAGCCGCATTGGTCCTTTTAGACTGTCCCAGTCAACAATTAAAATTAATAATTAAGAAGCCGCATTGCCCCTCTAGAATGTCCAGTCAACTTATAATAAATATAAACAAATAAATAGAATAATACTTAAGAAGCCGCTTGGTCCTAGACGTCCCAGTCAACAATAATAATAATAATTAAAAAATATATATAAAGGAAGCGCATTGACCCCTCTAGAATGCTCCAGACAACTCATAATAAATAAGAATAATACTTGAGAAGCCGCATGGTCTTTTTTTAGACTTCCCAGTCAACCAATAAAAATTAATAATTAAGAAACTGCTGCATGGCCCCTTCTAGAATGTCCCAGTCAACCCATAATAATAATAAATAATAATGATATTTAAGAAGCCATGGGCCTATTTAGACAACTTCACGCCTATTCTTTTCCTCAAAGCCAAAAATCTACCTCCTCGTTGCTTTACACGTTGCGCCCTCTTCAGCATATCCTTCTTTTTTAATAAGGGTGCTAAAATTGTAGACAATATTTTCAAATACTGGCCTAACATATCTATATACGACATTATACAAAAACAATATATAATAATAGTTGCATCTGCATTAATTTTTCAATTTTTAACCCTAGACCCTAGCTCTGGGTTCAAAATCTTGCAATGGAACAATGAAACAGCAGCACTAAAGAATGTTACAGACTACGGGTTACAATGCCAATAGTTTTTTTGAAAATGAAAAAAAAATATTTAAAACATTACAAAATAAAAATTTAATTACCGTTAATTTCATTTGAAGTTAAATTACTTAATATACAAAAAAAAATTAAAAATAATAAAAAAAATATAAAAAAATCAAAAAAATCAAAAAATCAATAAAATCAAAAAAAATCATGATTTATTATAAAAAAATCAAGTAAAAAAATCATTTATTTTTTTAATTTGATTTTTTCGTGCCATCCCTGATATATATATATATTATATAATATATATATATATATATAATCTATATTATATATATATATATATATATATATTATATATATATATATAGCAAGTTTTATATATATATATATATATATATATATATATATATATATATATATATATATATATATATATATATATATATATATATAGTATATTATATATATATATATGCTAACCCGCCCATCGTTCAACTATATTCTCTGTCTTAATACTAACACGTTCCCTCAGTGTTGGAAGCACGCACATGTCCAAACCTGTTCCGAAAAAAAAGAAGGCCGCTCTGATCCTTCTAAACTACGCCCTATAGCTCCAACTTGTATTCTATCTAAGATCTTTGAAACCCTTCTCAACTCTCATTCTTTGATCATCTGGAATCTCATTCACTTCTATCCCATCGCCAGGACGGCTTTCGGCGCTCGAGGTCTACTGCGATATACTTTCCTATCTTACTGATTTATGGTTTTCCGTCCTCAGGAACTACGGAGAGTGTGTTGTGGCGCTTGACATATCCAAGGCATTTGACCGGGTTTATGCAGCGTCACTGCTCTCCAAGCTCCCCTCCTTTGGGTTTCCTCCTTATCTTTGCTTACTTATGTCTAGTTTTTTTTCAAATCGCTCACTATCGGCTGTTGTTGATGGGGGCGACCTTTCTTCTTTTTCTTTTAATATTGGTTTCCTCAGGGTTCTGTTCTTATCTCCTACTTTATTCCTACTTTTGATTAATGATCTTCTCACCTGAACATCTAACTCTATCCACTCGTTGCGATGACTCGACCCTTCATTCTTCAACTCATTTCAATTCTGCTCCCTCCTTTACTTAGAATTGCCTCTTGTCTTAATCTTTCCGATTCTATTCTTCGCCGATCTGGATAGAATTTCCGGTGGGGTCGTCTCAAACCTTGTGAAATTCCATTCTTTAAAAACCCAACTTACTACAAAATCTCCCTCTCTAAAGACACCTTTCAACTTTCCTATCTCTTTCGACGGATCTCTCGTCTCTCCTGTTGACAATATAAAACATCCTTTGGCCTTAACATAAACAAAAAAATGTCTTGGAAACCTCACATCACAACGGTTGCTAGGGCGGCCTCAAGAAACTCGGAGTTCTGTTTAGACTGCGAGACTTTTTCTCTTATCAGTTGCTCCAGCTATACAAGGGCCTCATGCGCCCTTGTATGGAGTATGCTTTCATATCGGGGGCTTGGTTTCACCCGGCTTTTGATGAGGATCGAGTCAAAGGCAAAGGCTTATAAACTGTTCTGTACTCTCCAGTTCACTTGACCCCTATCTTTTGCGGCGCGATGTTGCGGGCCTTATTTCTCTTTTCTATAGTACCGCAGCGGGCAAAGCTCGAGGAGCTTATCACTCGACGTACCACCACCTTTACGCGCCCTGCGTGAGACACAAAGGGGCACTGTGTCGGCGCATGAGTTTTGTGTTGATATTGGTAACTCCAGGCTAGTTGGCTGCGGTGCTTCCTTCTTTCCTGCCACTCTGTTCTGTGGAATTCTCTTCCATCTTCTGTGTTTCCTGCTGAATTTAATCTCTCTCACTTTAAAGCCTGGGTCTGTGCTCATATGCGTAGTTTGCGTTAGTTGATGAATAACTGATGTGTGCAATAACACCCTCCTTGAATAGGGCTCTGCGCGTGAGTGGTATATATATATAAAATTATATATTATATATATATATATATATATAATATATATATATATATATAATATATACAATATATATATATATATATATAATTATAGGTATATATATCATACTATAATATATATATATTATATATATATATATATATTATATATATTATATATATATATATATTATATATATATTATATTATATATTATATATATATATATATATATATTATATATATATATATAATATATATTTATATATATAGAGAAAGAAGAGAGAGAAGAGAGAGAGAGAGAGAGAGAGAGAGAATGAAGAGAGAGAGAAGGAGAGAGAGAGAGAGTAGAAAAAAGTTACTGGAGTCGCCACAGATATATATATTATATATTATAGTATTATATATATAATAATATATATATATATATATATATATATAGATATAATATATATATATATTATATAGTATATATATATATATATATATATATATTTATATATATAGATTATTTATATATATATAGATATATATATATAATTATAATATATATATACCAAAAAGGTGGGCATAACGCGTTAAACTTAATCCGTGTAATTAACTCGGTTAATTTTTCGTTAACTTTAACGCATTTCGTTAGATTTCGAAAAAAAAATTAACGTCTATTAACGAGTTAAAATTTTCCGCCTACATCGTTAACCGTTAACTTAATTTACGAGTTTATAAAATATTTTTTTATATTTTTAATTGTATTAGATTCGATTTCGATAAGAGATTAAACTTTTTTTTTTTTTCAAAAAATTTCCTAAAGCTCCTCTCAATGGCTCAAACTGTGTTTATATTTCTCGAGTTATTATCAGTTTGTAATGTTTAACAACAGAGGTGTGAAAGCCGAGTTTTGAGGGAATGTGCTTACGTGCTGCACCACCCCTCGTTCAACTATATATTCTATGTCTCAAAACTAGCACTTTCCTTCAGTGTTGGAAGCACGACATGTCCAACCTATTCCGGAAAAAAGGAAGCCCTCTGATCCTTCTACTATCGCCCTATAGGTCTCACTTGTATTCTATCTAGATCTTTGAAACCCTTCTCATTCTCACTTCTTTAGACCATCTGCGAATCTCAGTTCATAGTACGGCTTTGGTGTTCAAAGTCTACTGGCAGTTACTTCCTATTTACGATTTATGTTTTCCGCTCTAGGGAACTACTGGCAGACTTTGGTAGTGGGCTTGACCATAATCCAAAGGCATTTGACCGGTATGGCACGCATCATTGCTCTCCAGCTCCCCTCCTTTGCTTCTTCTCTTTGCTAACTTATGTCTAGCTTTCTTGCAAGTCGCTAAACATCGGCTATGGTTGAGGAGCGACTTCTTCTTCTTTTTCTGTCAATAGTGATGTTCCCAGGGTTTCGTCTCATCTCCTACTTTATTCCTACTTTTCATTAATGATCTTTCACCTGCCAATCTAAATCTATCCACTCACATGCCGATGACTCGACCTTCATTCTTCAACTCACTTTCAATTCGTGTCCATCTTTTACTTCAGAAGTGCTCTCGTCTTAACTTCGCATTCTATTCTCGCTGCTAGATAGAATTTGCGGCGTGGGGTCGTCTCAACCTGTGAAATTATTCTATAAAAACCCAACTTCTTACAATCTCCCACTCCTAAAATACTTTTGACTTTCCTATCTCTTTGACGGTCTTTCGTCTCTCCTGTTGACAATATAAACATCCTTGGGCCTTAAATAAAAAAAATGTCTTGCGGAAACCTCAACATCACAACGGTTGCTGCGCGTGGCCTCAAAGAAACTGGAGTTCTGTTTAGGACTGCGAGACTTTTTTTCCTCTTCTCAGTTACTCCAGGCTATACAAGGGTCTCATCGGCCCTTGTATAGAGTACTTTTCTCATATCTGGGGGGGCTTCTTATGGTTTAAAACCGGCTTTTTATACAGGTCGAGTCAAAACCAAATGCTTTATAAGTGTTATTGTTTTTTTTTTTTTTTTTTTTTTTTTTTTTTTTTTTTTTTTTTTTTTTACAGTTGTCACCAACACTCACGGGAGCCCTATTCAAAGAGGGGGTGTTGCACGCCTCAGAAGTACACAACTAACGAAATTACGCAGATGCAGCACAGAACGGCAGGCTGTGAAGAGTGGAGATTAAAATTCAGCAGGAAACACAGAAGAAGGAGAGAATTCCACAGAACAGAAGTGGCTTGAAAGAAGGAGGCACCACAACGAAAAGCCTGGAGTTACCAATATCCACGCAAAACTCATGCGCAGACACAAGCACCCCTTGTGCTACGAGGACGTCGTAAAGGTGAAGGTAGCGGAGTGACAAGTTCCCTCGAGGAGCACCCGCCGCTGCGGTACCTATAGAAAAAGAGATAAACCACCAACATCGCGCCGCAAAGATTAAGAGAGGTTCAAGTGAAGTGGAAAGTACGGAAAAGTTTATAAGTCTTTTGGCCGTTACTCGACCCTGTCCAAAGCCGGGTGAAACCAGAGGCCCCCCCAGAGATGAGAGCAGTACTCCATACAAGGCGGATGAGGCCCTTGTATAGCTGAAGCAACTGAGAAGAGGAAAAAAGTCTCGCAGTCTAACAGAACTCCCAGTTTCTTGAGGCCGCCCTAGCAACGTTGTGATGTGAGGTTCCAAGACATTTTTTGTTTATGTTAGGGCCAAGGATGTTATTGTCAACAGGAAGACGAGAGAACCGTCGAAAGAGATAGAAAGTTGGAAGGTTTTTAGAGGGAGATTTGTAGAAGTGAGTTTTTAAAGAATTGAATTTCACAAGGTTGAGACGACCCACCCGGAAATCCTATCCAAATCAGCGAGAATAGAATCGAAAGATTAAGACGGGAGGCAATTCTAGAAGTAAAGAGGGGAGCCAGATTGAAATGAGTGAAGAATGAAGGTCGATCATCAAACATACGAGTGCGATTAGATTAGATGTGCAAGGTGAGAAGATCGTTAATGAAAAGTAAGAATAAAAGCAGGAGCATAGACAGAACCCTGAGGAACACCCCAATTAACAGAAAAGAAGAAGAAGTCGCCCCGCCACAAAAGCCGACATTGAGCGATTTGAGAGAAACTAGACATAAGTAAGCAAAGTGAAGGAGGAAACCCAAAGGAAGGGAGCTTGGAGAACAGTGACGCGTGGCCATACCGGTCAACATGCTTTTGGATATGTCAAGCGCCACACGCAAGTCTCCCGTAGTTCCTAAGCGCGGAAAACCATAAATCAGTTAAGATAGGAAGAGTATATCGCCAGTAGACCTCGAACGCCGAAAACCATACTGGCGGTCGGAAAGAAGTGAATGAGATTCCAGAATGATCTAAGAAATGAGAGTGGAGAAGGGTTTCAAGATCTTAGAATACAAGTGAGAGCTAGCTATAGGGCGATATTAGAGGGAATCAGAGCAGCTACCTGTTTCGATCGCTGGACATGTGCGTGCTCCAACACGGAGCGGAAAGTGTAGTATTGAGACATAGAGAATATAGGTGAACGAGGGGCGGGGGCACGAAGCCACCACTCCCTCAAAACTCGGGAGGAATGCCATCCGGGCCACCCGCGTTCTAACGTTTGTAGATTTCAGGAGCCCATGCACTCGATCAATGTAATCACAGGCAAAGGCATAGACACCTGAGAGGAGAAGGAGGAGGGAGGAAGCCAGAATCGTCCAGGGTTGGGTTAGAGGAAAATAGGAGGCGGAAGAGATTGGCCTTGTCAGTTGGAGAATTAGCAACAGAACCATCAGAGCGAATAAGAGGAGAAAGACAGATAATTTACAGAAGTTGTTAGAGATGCTTTTGGCAAGAGGCCAGAAAGATTTAGTCAGTAGGAGAAACCAAGGAGGTTAGCGCACTTCTTTTATGAAGCTCGCTTGCTCGTCGAGAGTATCCCTGCAACGATTTCTAGCGGAATGAAAATTAGCAAGAGTGATAGGGAGAACGAGAATTTTTCCATCCATACGCTCTGTCTCTAGCCTGAATGGCCAGGAGAACAAGCACGATCGAAACATGGATTTTGAGGAGAGAAAGATTTAGTTGAAGATGTAATGAACCTGCTCATCCCATCAACGATTACAAGCTCCCACCTTATCGGCAGAGGTCGAAGCCTCACCAGAGACAAAGCAGTCACTCCAATTATAGTAGCGTAGAAGCAACGCAAAGCCCCCAATCGCCCGATCAAAGTCCAGAAAAAACGAAGCTGCAGAGGAGCTTGGGAGAGAAAAAGTCTCAAAATAGAGAATAAGGTTGTGGTCAGATTTACCGAATAGCGAGCGAAAGTGGATGTACTTAAGAGAGAAGTACTAGTGTGAAAACATATTCAAGTGTTGTTTCAAGAATTGTTTAGAC
>JABUQX010109721.1:20000-22500 GCA_015478945.1 Trachelipus rathkii
CGTGTGTAAGAATAAATATAGTCAAAAGTGATTGGTTTAATATTAATACTCGGTGTGAAGCTATGGATGTTTTATTTCTCCTTGGCTATTCAATTTGTTTATGGATGAGGTTATGAAAGAATTAGAGGTGGGGGTGTGACAGGGGATGTTTTTAGAATGATGGAGAATGGAAGAGAGTGGAGGGTGCCCTAGGATGATTTGGTTTTGTGTGGTGAATCTTAAGAGAGTCTGAGAGGATTGGTGGAGAAATTTGGTAGAGGGTTTGTAAAGGAGAGGTTTGAAAGTAATGCAAGATAAGAATAAGGTTATGTCAGAAAGTGAGGACAGTCCTCCTCAAAGTTGTGGAAAGTTATGTTAGATGGTGAGCAGCTGGGAAAATTATTGAGTTTAAATATTTAGGATATACTGTATGTTGGATGAAAATGGAAAGAATGATGCAGAGTGTAGTAGGAAAGTTGTGAATGGTAGTAAGGTATCTGGTGCAATTAAACGTTGGTGGATGTAAAGGGACTAAGTCTTGAGCACGCTAGATCTTACACGAGAGTATGTTGTTACATGTGAGTAGTAGGGATTACAAATGGTAGGGAATGCCAGATTTGGCCGATTTCGGCTTAATCTGGCACTTGTAGCTACTTTTTAGCCTTTGTAGCATTTTTAGCTACTTTTAGCGCCTTTTTGTTGTACTTCTGTTATATTTAGCCTTTTTCCTGGTACCCTACCCGTTTATGCTATGACGCCCACTGTACTTCGTAAGTTGCACTTCCACCAAAGTGATGACTTTCTGTTGCTGGACAACCCTCCAAGCGTACCCACACATATTAGCTATATTGCTGGTTATGATACGATATATATATATACGGTGATGCGCATATTATTTATTTATATACAGTTATATATATACATATACATATTATTATTATTATATGTATTGGTATGAGATATGATATATGATATATGTTGGTATTTTGGTTATTATTGTTATTATTACATGGCGATATGATATATTATTAAGGTTGGCTACGTTATGTTGTTGTTATATTGATATATTATACATATTAAGTTATTATTATTATTGCTGGTTATATATATTATACGTTATTATATATTTCATATTACATGGCATTATACATATTAGCGTATATATATGTATGTAGGAGTGAGGTATACAGAAAGATGAGTTGAGGCATAAATATGGTTATTACATACATATATATATATATATATATAAGATATGATATAGATATATAGATATGTATATATATATATATATAAGTATATTAGTTATTATATATGTATATATGTAATATGCAGGGATAGGGTATGATGGTGATGATATTATGCTGTGGAGGCATATTACTACAAAGTGAAGACGTTGACTCGCTATTTTTGCTTTTCCTTTATCACTCAGTGTTGGAAATGTTCATTATCTTTGTTTACCTTTCTCCTCGGATTGATTAAAATATCTCTTTAGGGATTGTTTTTTTGGCATGTGAATTTACATTATCTTGAAATAATATGTAGATGTTTTTACTCAATTCGTATGTTTCTTCTCTCCAAAACTTATTTTATATCATACACGTTGTAGCGTTAAAAGTGGAAGAAGGTGTTCTCTCATAAAAAGTGTTTTATTTTGTGCATAACCTTTATTTTCACACATACATCATTGGTCGTCATAACAGATATACCTCGATAGATGGTATTGTAGCAGCTGGGAAGTCTAAGATAGCCAAAGTAGTGTAGCCATCTATATATGGCCGAAATGGTTTTATGCCTTGGTTAGTTTAGCATCTACCTATTTATTCTAAGCACTGTGTTTTTAAGGATTTTCCGATGTGAATTACTGTATTTGTCAACATACTGAAAAAAACTTTAAGACACGTGATGTCTTAAACCGCTGGGACGCGGTTATCAGCGGGGGAGGAGAGCACGATGACAAGAGCCTTACTATAACCTTTTCTAAATATCTAAATACTAATAGTATGGAAATTAGAAATTGGCGAAGGTGCAGTGATACTGGAATATTTATACCTACAACTTATGGATTTTATATTAATGGTATACCACAAATGAAATATTTGTCTGAAGTTCGCAAGCTAATATTATCACAGTTTTAAAAATCGGAAATGTTAGATAGTTATGTCACTGTCGCCCATTATATGCTGTATCAGGAGTATTACACATTTAAAAAATGTTTACTGAAAATATTATTAAGCAGTTCATAGCCTCGATAGATATATATATATATATATATATATATATATATATATATATATATATATATATAAATTTATTTATCAGCTTCGAGAACAATGGAGAGAATCTATTTACGCTGATGATACATCCTGCAAGCAGATCGCCATGTCCGAACGTGAACTTTTCACATATGCGTTGTGGGATGGTATAGAGGAAGTGGTACAATATATCAGATGTAATGACGTGGATGATTGGCATTTGTTTAAAGAATTAGCGTATTTAAATCTTAAGACGTGGTAAAAAGAAT
>JABUQX010109721.1:27500-47923 GCA_015478945.1 Trachelipus rathkii
GTATGCATCTGCTCATGTTTCTAATACAAGCATAAGATAAAGATTATCAATAGCATATTTATATTATGTACTACATATATGAATATTACTACTTCCGTCACTAGATTACCTGTTATATTATATCTTCTCATTACCCAATAATTGAGGTCTATCTATTTTAAAGTGGGAATTTATCAATATGTACATATACAAAACTCGAATGGTAAGGGATTCCTCTCACATTAACTGAATGGGATATAGGTAGAGGAAGAATTAGGCCCGAATTAATCTCAGTATATATTATCCTCAAACTAGATGCTTGAGAGCAAGTATATAAAATTAAGAACCTACAACTACCTAATACTAATTATATATTATACTATACACATTAATTATCACGATATGGAATCCAGTACCCATATATATATAACCATACTGACCGAGAGGGTTCTGGTAAGAAAAAACTTATGCTTATCATGATTTGCCAGTCGTATCAGCGCAGGCAACGTCTCTTTAACGGGTATATTATAAGATAGGACAAAACTGGAAAAAGTTACGAGCGCATCATCCAGTCATGGAGATAACTGGGAGTGACCACAGGAGAGTATATCTCTTACTATATAATTATTAATGGGAGCTATATTATAAAGTCACTCCATAACACTATCTTTTTTTAATAGTTTTCTGCACTTTGTTGCTTAATTTTCTGTCTTGTGATTATTCTTGCAAAGTCAACATAGCTGTTGGTGTTTTATACGGCTAGTTCGTATTCACGAGAGGGTAATATTTGGGTCGGGCATTCGCCGGTAATTTGCCATGTATTAACCGGAAGGGCTATGCGGACTCGAGGGCTGAAGGAGTAAAGCTATGTTAATACTTATTATCATTACTTCAGATATCATGAAGACGCTTCATACTATTCTGCCGAAATATTATATATAGTGAGGTAAGCCTAGTCTATAAGTTGATTATATATTTAGGTAACATTAATAAAGTATAGAGATTCACACTTTATTTCTTACGACTACTGAAATAATACTACTATATTTTTATACTACAGACTCAAAATCCATCGGTATTTCTGAATTAGGGGCTATATGCTCTCACATATAGGCCATAATATCAGGCTAGAGACTAGATGCGTATCGGTGTGCGATAAAATATTCTTTGTGTGCTTGGCATCTACTTTATCATACTACGTCTTATGATTATTTTCATCTCTAGCTAAAATATATATACTTGAAAAATATGTTTAGCATAGGGATTACCTCTATAAGCACGAGAATACAGCGTAGACTACTTCACCAATAAAACGAAATAAGTTGAGCTTCACGAATCCTCTACTTATTACATTCTCATACAAATCACTGGCAACATCTATCTAGCCTCTGCCAAAAATTATATCCTCTATAACTACTATATTTATGTAATCTCCTTATCTATAATACTATTAATTTGTATCACTGATGATTCATGCTTCATAATATTACTAATATTTTATACCAATACTGATCTACAGGCAAAATCCTTCTTTTGTCGCCTATCACATGAATCCTCCTGGCTACTTTATATAAATAATAATACCTATTTTCCTCTATACTCAATATATATACCCTGGAGTGAACTCTTGTCACTTCTTTTCCTCCTCATCTTACATATCCATCTATCTATGATGTCCTAATGCCTATTTTACCACTGTGATTATATTCTACCATTATATAGTTATAGGATCATATTTGATGCTACTATGGCTTCACTATAGAAACTTAATGCAACGCATTAGGATAACAATGATAATTGAAACAGTTAGTGTCTACTATAGATTTGGAATCTTACACACTCTCTAATATACTGAGTTTATTGATAAGACATCTAGGAAAGTGTTAGTGTACTTCCACGGTGTGATACCTTCCGGAAAGCATCATGCGCACGTAATTTAGGAAACTATACACCACGCTTGACCAGAACAATAAATAACATCTTATTTAATCAGCCGAGAAATTTTAATCCATGAATTGGAACAAAAATAAAAAATAACGCTTATGAAAAACTCTTTTAAATATAGTTAAAAATGTTGGACAACTTGTATGACTACTACATCAGTTTCTCTGAAGAATAAATCAGAAAGCTCGCGCTACCTCCGAGTGAGCACGCAAAAATGCCAATTGTAATCGATATTTTCTTTCCTTTTTTTTCACTCAACAGGATGTTGCCTCTCGACGGTACAAGAACAGATGGCAAGAGTCCGATGTTCTCGGCCTACCGGGGCACGACGAGAAGGTGGACTCTCGATCCCCACCTCTGTCACTAACCGATTCGCTTCGAAGCCTCCCTAAAAAAAGGATATAAAAAGAAAAATACCATTTCTCCAAAGCGCTAAAACTCTAAGAATACTATTAAAACTAGTCACTCTCTGCTCTCTAAAAGTAATACAGTCTAGGGATTCAACGTGAATCACACGTACTAACACATTGCAAAAGGATGCCTCTAAGAATATACTAGTATTTAAGGTGTTCACAAATAACTATAGAATAAATAAGTTTCTTTTTTTATAAGTCTTTCGCATCGATGAAATTGCTTGCTAAAATCCAAAAAATGTTATCTTTTTCCTGTAGCTGGTTCTAATGTTGTTTGAGTTACATGGCATGAATGCTTTCGGGAGGGCTGGCCATAATATATATATTATATATCTATATTATAATATAGTATATATATATATGTAGAATATAATATACTATTATATTATATATATATATATTATATATATATAATATATGTGTATATATATTATATATATATATAATTATATATATATATATATATAATAATATATATATATAATATATTATATATATTTTAATTTTCAGTTTGTAATTTTAAACATTTTCATTAATCCAACACAAATTTCTTTACTTTTATTAAGATTTGCTGCAATGAGAAGAACATAACACGTATTATTATTATTAAAATGTTGGACAAATCACGGTCTCATCATTTCATTAAGTTGTGCACCGGCGAGTACGGACCTTCTTTCAAAGGTGCTTCCTTCCAGAAAGGCGTCGATGACGAAAATTCAAACCATATTTTGGTAGTTCAAAATTTCATTGAAAATGGCAACCAATCTAAAAAAGTGATTAATTATAATTTTTCTGATTCAAGTGAGATGTTTGAATGTGAAGCTAACCAAGCTTTCCTTTATATGAATAACACTGGTTTATTTTGATCAATATTTCTTGCAACTAAAACGTATGCTCAGATAATGTCATAGGAAGGGTATTTCCCCAGAAAATTTTAAAGGGACTGCATCCGGTTAGACAATTCTTCTTTTCTGAAAGAATTGTTTGAATTAAACCAGCCATTAGAGGTTTACTTTATTATTATATATATATATATATAATATTATGATATATATTTATATATATATTTATTATATATATATATATATATAGATCATTATATATATTATATATATATAATATATAGTATAAATAGTATATATATATATTATATATTATATAATATATATATATATATATATATATATATATATATATATATATATAAATCTCACTTTAACTCCCTCTTAAAAATACTGAAGGATTATCTTATATAAAAGACAATTTTAATTAAAATTCAACGTTATTTGTTTTATTATGTTTATTTGCCTTTTTATATAATTTGTTTAACTTTTTTAATGTTTTAAAAAATAACATTGTAATTTTCAAAAATATTTATCCATTTTATTTAATTTTCTATGAATTATTTTTATTATTTTTCTTTATTTGATAATAATGTGCTTTATTATTGCATGTATTGGTTGCTTATAATTCTTTTAGAATAGAATAAAAATTGTCTTGTATCTGTTGAATATTTTGAGTAGGCAACCGCCATACTGAATCGAAATCACGTGACTAAAAAATATAATAAAATAGATTTCTTTATGGAAATCTCTTTCAATTGTGCAAATCATAAGATGCTCTAAAGAAATAGTCAAAAAACCCATGTTAAATTTCACGTCTTGTTTGAAGAATGTTTTGATGGCTCATAAGTATCCTAGGAATATTTAAATGTCCCAGAAAGTTTCCTTTCAATAAGGCAATGCCAGGGAGGAAGAAACTTTAGAAAAATTGAGAAACTAATTTTAAAGAAGATATTTCTAAGTATAAAGTAGCATATTTTGAGAATTGTGCAAGACTTAACGGGAATTTAATTTTCAACTTAGTTGCATCATTTAAAAATAGTATAGTCTTTAACACGATTAAGTTAGGGGGTCCCCCCCCCAGGATTCATGATCAGAAACAACATTTCTTCCCAGTAATCTGGAGACAAATACAACTAACCCCTGCCTCGAAATATCGTTTAAAACATATGTTGTTTCGTTCGATCAAACCAATGGTTTTCGATACATGAGTTTAATCGAATATTTATAAAATTATAATTTTTTTTTTATTAATTCATCCTTTATTTGGAAACTTACTTTCTTTCTGGTAGTTTGTTATTATTTATTATTAATTATTATTATGATTATTATTATTATTATTATTATATTATTATAATATTATTATTATTATTATTATTATTATTAATTATTATTATTGATTATTATATTATTATTATTACTTATATTCAAAATATTTGAAATCCCTCAATTTTCCAAACTGGAATTTTTTTGATCATGTCGTTCGTGTTGATCTTTCGACTTGTAATGATTTTGTTCTATTTAATTGGAAAAGGATTCCAGCCTCTTTTTGACCAAGGGTGTCCAATGCTCAATGAAACTGTTGGTCCTCATTCACATACTTAGCAAACTCTTCAGTCGTATATAATATATATATTATATTATATTAATATATATATAATATATATATATACTATATATAATATATTATATTATATATTATATATATTTTATATAATATATTTATATCAACTATATATATATATCTATATAAAATATTATAATATATTATATATATTATATATAAATATATATATATATTATAGTATATATATATATATATAATAATAGATAATATTAATTAATATATATATAATATAGTAGTATATATATTATACTATATATATTCATATATATAGTATATATTATAGTTATATATATATAATATATAATATAATAGTACTAATAGTCCGCTGGGGCTTAAGAGCTCAGATTAGTCACTACTCATCTAAGCAGCACTTTAGAACTCCGATCGCAACTTCTCCCACTCCTCGATTAGAGATTCAAAGACTCCCTGTGTATCTCACTTCTTTCTCTCTCTCCCGAACTGATGGCCGAATATCTTGACTAGTGGGCAGAGACTTGAACGATATTAGGTTAGTGTGAGAATCATTATGATCATATATCGCACACATTTAGATGTACCAAGATTTACCAGATTAGTTATAGTGAAGATTGTAAGTCTAGCCTCCAAGGACGCTCGACTATGGGATGATCTCATGAGTGTGTGCTGCCTGTAGGCATATGTGCAAAGCAGATTGAAACAGGATGATAAGAGTAGCTAGCCACGTAGCCAATGAGCTCTGTCTTCGAAGCTCCTCTCATTATGGCGCTTTCATTCTTCTCATTGCTAGTGCATTATGTGAGTTCTGAGCTCATTCCTTTCGAGATACGAGCTCATATCGCTGTTGGTTGAGATCAGAGAGAGAGCGACAGTATGCTTCTCGTTTTTGATAGAGTACTTCACTTGTATTATCTGTCAATAGTGAGGTAGAGTGTGCTCAGAACGACGCGCTATGTCTTAAGTCTCTACCTTACTACTCGGGTGAGATCTAGACTGACTGAGGATTGCGATGTAATTGATGGCTGCGTCACAGAACGCATAGCATTCTGCTAGATATATCAACAGCTCATAGGCTGAATGAACGACGAAAGATCTCCAAATTGCGTCTTTTCATTCAAACTTCCCCTTTTCAGGGAGAACTGCGTGAGTGGAACACCCCAGACATTTGTGAGTCGTATTCTATCCACTAGGCAATTGAGAACCTCTATAAAGAGGAAACACTAGGTGAAGAATCTTCTTGGAGGCGCCTCACAAGAACTCTTACACCTCCAAGAATCTTGCAATCTGCTCGGCCTTTAACAGATTACCATGAATATTCGTATGCTCGTACTCGATAATAGTGACTGAGAGAATATATGTACAGGTAGATGAGTTATGGTTCATAGCGTGAACACGACCTGAAGGGATGTTGAAATATGAAGCTGTATACAGAGACAGTGCATCTCTAACGATATGCTGTCTTCTTTGTAAGATCATCATAGATTTTACACTTGTATCGTCGTTTCGAGAATGAGTTTGCGAATTCATAGCCCTTGTTTGACAGATATTAATCAAAATGCACAATCTCAGACATTTATATATATAACAAGACACTAGCCGTCATTATTAGAAAATCCTCGGCAAGCAAGAGGATCATAGCAGTTAGGCTCCAGAGGGACCGCCTGTGCTTAGTATATCTGACTATAGCTAGGTTAGCGGTGCGTGAGGTTTCACTTCTATTTTCTTTCAAATCAGCAGTAGTAAAGCTTGAACAGTGGAGGAGCACAGCTAATGGTAAGTGAGAGATCGTGCATATTAATCAGACCCTAGAAAGAAGAGACATGTGCTTCTAGTCTGAGTGAGGGAGTATCTCGAATATCTGCACGCGGGAATTATGTATATATGGGTAGCACGCTCACTCTTGAAACGAAGATGGACAGATGAGGGCCCGTTCTATACAACATGGTCTCTGGGTTATTTACGACTTAAGTCAAAATTGAGAGCCCTAATATTCGTAGGTGGAGTGGCACGAAGTTAGACGAAGGGCAGGAATTGGTATTCTTTTTCTTATGGTAAATCAAGAGCTTAGTGGTAGCTCATCAAGTCTGAGCGCAGTTTCGGTAATGCTTTATTTCAGCTCGTTCGCTCACAAAACAGATACTTCTTAACGAGCGCCGAAGGCACCGTAGAAAGAGAATGCGCGAGAGAGACATCGGTAGGACCAGCACGAGTTTGTGTTTGATATTAGCTCAAATCACACAGCGGTCATCGGGCACGAATACGAGACCTTTCTTCATGACTTGCATAAGTATGAGTTCGCCAATTTTCCTGTTAAAGTCTGTGTCTTGTGAGAAATCTCGATTGACATTTACCTATCGATGATGGAGATACCGACAGGTTAAGCAAATTTATGTCGATCATCAGCTTTTAATATGCTTGTCGAGTGACATCAATAGGCTGACGGTATATATCTTAGTCCGTTAGAAGAAGTACGAGTAGTCCTATTAGTGGCTGAAATGCACTCCCAAAAGAGAGCCAATCAATCCCTTCTTACGATATTATGGGATATCTACCTGATAATTACAGCTAATCGCAGTGACAGGATGTGAGAATCTAAAGGGGGAAGGAGAGTAGGAAATATTATAGGACATTATAAAAGCATCTTCCTAATAAGAAAGTTACCCGCTAGCTAGGTGATTCAGCACAGACGAGTTTGAGCGAAGAAAGTGGCATCTCTGATGTGCTAGCAGATCGCTGAGAAAATAGGAATTAAATTATGCCGATCGCAACAGAAGTAAGCTAGAGGACTTGAGCACACGCGATATGTCAAGAACAATATACGCCATGAATTGGGAAGAGGTCAATTTTATTCTAGCATATGCTTCAGAAAAAAACAAACGAAAGCAGATGACTATGGTATATTGACTGAATCGCGTAAGAGAGAAATTCTTATTGTTCAGATGTTACAAGAATGAACACTGATTTGCTCGATTTGTAAGGGAGATGAAGAGTAGTAGAGGATTATAGTTTGGTGTGAGATGTTCGTGAGAGTAGCTTTTAGAACGACAGTTTCATTGTCTGAAAGGCGGCGTGTTCATTGAGTTGTGAATAGCAAATGACTAATACAATGACGAAGAGTTTGTACACCACATTCGGATGTCTGATCCAGTGTATTGGACGGGAAAATTTTGAATAGTGACAGTCATCCGTAAGTGAGCAAGAGAGTGATACTAAATTTCTCGCACTCGTGCTGAATAGAGGCATATAATCGAAGGTATCTAGGAGAAGAGTAAGAGCTCCTCTGTTCTCAGAGAATGAAATTCGTTTCAAACGCGTGTGCATAAATATGGTGCAAGTTCAATTAATATCAAGTGCCTGTAGATAGAAAGTTGTTCAAGGGCACCCTCCCTCGAGAACGCTGCGAGATGAGAAGCACGCGGATGAATGAGATGTGCAGTATGGTGAATCTGGCTGGAGCACCACACACAATGGAAAGCAGGGACGATCCTACTAGATGGGATCAAGATGAGAATAAGGCTTAAAAGTGTATTCTATGGTATCAGCAATTTGTGAAACTTTGATTTGAGTATGAAAATGGGAAGTAGAATTTGATATACATATATCTCATTAAAGGGAAGTTATAAGATTATTTAAGGATTAAAGAAATTGGTTTGCTTAGGTAAATTGAAGTTGCTTGGTTATTCTAGTACTTTCAGCGCAATATATGAGTTTACTTTTTCTAGTTATTTGTATATTCTGAGTATTGTCTCCACTCACGTAACTTTGAATCTTACTCATCGTAGGTGAATGCGATAGTAAATAGCTCACAGTAAAGATCTCTAGTTATGACTAAACTAGTCTGCTTTAATACTTAATATATCCTGGTAAGATGTATAAGATGATTGAGTGATAGTTATGAGGATGAACCAGCAAAAACAAAATATACACAGTTGATAATAGATATGATATTCAAGAGAAGTGTGAAGTAATGAGTGATATTTTTGCTCTCTTAAAGATTATGATTTAACTTGTCTGAGAAGTATTTTAATAGAAAATTGAAGTTGAATCAAAGAACACTTATGGGTACATCAACAGAAACAAGTATAGAGTGATATTTAAGATGACAAGTATTCGTGGATAAGCAAGTGAACGGAGAATAAATCTTGATGTTGCACTATTGGTTAGAAGGATAAATGTTAATTTCTGAGGTTGAGAAGATGTATTTTAGTCACAAATTCCATTAAGAGTAACCTAAGAGTACATCGCATCAACGGCGCGAGGGCTATGCACATAATACGAAGCTAGTCATCTTGGGAGATATCTGAGTCATCTGTATTGAGCTCTCTACATTTTCTGGTCTCAGAGGTAGTTATCCGTTATTTAGCTATGGATTGAGTATATCATAGCTCAACACCTTTTAGTTTCTTGAGTTTAAGATAAAGAGGAGAGGTTGGCGAAGGAAACTAGAATATTATTAGTTTAAAATAAAAAGTGTAATATATATAAATATATTAAATGTTTTTATTGAAATTTATAATGATAAAAATATAGTTCTCAATTATATATTATATATATACAGATAAGGTTCGGATATATTTTGTGAATGAGAAGCAACCGGAGAGTCACATTTAAACCATCTCCCAATATTGAGAGATGGGGAGGTGGCATTTTTTGGATAAGGCCTGCTTACTCTCTAAGGTATTTACTCATAGTAACTAATACGCTGTAGTTGCCATATTATCCTTTTAGGTTATTACTAATATTTTTATTATTGTATATAAATAAGTATTATATATATATATAAGCTTTTTAAAGTAGTATGATAAAAGGATGAGTTATTCTCATTCTTACAGTTTATAAGAGCAAGATATGTGGAGAGCTAGAGGGGGGCAAACGCTTTATTTAGTAAGGTAATATGGAGTGCTATACTAATGAGGTATGTTACTATTATACTAAACTCATATATATCTCCATTAAATTGCTTTAAGTTAGGAGAAGTAATTACAATATCTTCGGAGAAGCTAGTCACTTAATTTCAAAATTATATATATAATATTAATATATATATTTATATAATAATATTGTATAATTATTAATATATCTATATAATAAAATATATAAAATAAAATTATTTATATATCATATATTATTTTATAAAAAAATAAATATAATATATAATATATAATAATTAATTATATATAATATAATATAATATAGTATATTTAGTTAATATATATATATATTATATAATATATATATATATATATATTATTAATATAACATATATATATATATATATATTATATATTATATTGATAATCAAATACCCCATATTATTAGATGATTTATATATATCTTCAATCATCAATGGCTGGGATTAATAACCTGGCATTAGCAGATTGCGCGTTTATTGCTTGACCACTATAAACACTAACGAATATATGAGTGAATACTAAAAGAATATTACCGACCACCCTTTGAAACGAGATACACAGTCTAATCACCACCATATATACATAGGACATACCTAGCTCTTATTCATCACGGCGTCCACATACGGTCGTAAAGGGTCTATCAAGGGTACACCGCACAAGAGTGAAAAATCTACCATAAACCAGGGGATTAATTAGTTGTCTAGATAAGTAAACGCTCATCTCTTGTACTCCATACCTCACAGCAGTGTAGTAAAGAATTGATAAAAATTAGCGTACAAAGGAGAATAACCTTACACACTCTTTGCATTTTGGATTGAACACTGGGACATAGCCGAGTGACCGCGGGTGCTTGTAGACCACTACGTAAGATGTGGCTAAGAGAGGAACGCGACAAATCTGTCAATCTGCTCTGTGTGCTTGGTGTGGCGGGATAGAAAGCGAGGCTATGCACTGAAGTGGGTTGCGTTTTCGTAATTCGCCTACAGGAATGATTTGTCTGCGATTTCTGTCACTCTTTTAGTATCGCATCGTGGCGGAGAGGCAAGCACGTAACGGCGGTTCTCATCGCTGTCTAGGGCCCAGGTTGCAGATCCCGAGAATCATAGGTGAAAGAACAATAAGGATATATATTCATTTACTCACGAACTAATCTTTTATCTTATCAATGAGTCTCTGATAAGAGACGAGAATATGATAGTGATGAGACTGTTACATAATTATATATTATATAAATAAATAAGGTGTTAAAGGTTTTGCTAAGGTAGTTGGTCTTTAATCGAAGAGAGATAAAATATATATAATATATCATATATTATATACTAGATATATACCAGGATTAATTTATTGGAGGCTCTAGTAACTATTCATGATATATAGCTTATTATAGCAGTACAGGATTATTGTCTAATATTCTTTCAATACTTTGTTAAACATTAGTAATTAAAAAATCTTTTTATTAATTATACACCACTTATTCACGCTGTATCGTTGACAACTCTAAAAGCCATTCACTATATATTTTTACGACTTTTAAATAATAATATACTTTATTGTTATACCTTGAAAAATATGCATTTTTATCAAGGTCTCAATTATTTAAATCTTTAATCACAATTCATACTTGAGTATTATAATAAAATGGTTCCTTATCTTTGTTCTAATAAGTCATTCAATATTCTTGTAAATAGGGAATTGTATGGTTTACATTAATTGTGTCCTACATAATATTCACCCCTTTTCTGAAGACAATAATTTTATAGCCATTATTCTTTTTTTTACGCTATAGCGATAATTCACTATCTCTTTAATAGCAAATTATCCGGTAAACCTACCATTGATTATTCTAGATAATTAAAGTCTATATAATGGTTTAATTCATTATTTTATAAAGTATCTGTATAAAGATCTGCTATCTTCCTTAACGATATACTTGTATACTTCCAACTCTATTTAGTGTAGTCTATATCGGAAATATATTCTTAGGTTAAGTGTCTAATCGGGTCCGGGACGCCATTCGTAAAGATTTAGTGTACTTTGCGAGACACGCATTTCACAAATTTAACAAACTTCAAAGGACTGTTTCCACTAGGGTCAATGGATTAGTATTTTTAAAGGACTAAAAATTCATTAACACGCAGCCTACGGTCATTAATCTAGTTTTTTAACTAAATGGTTCTCTTTGTAGCTTATTAGGGAAAAATAGGTTGTTTAGTATTACGATATCTGTTAAATTCTATATAACAGCTTGACAATGACGGTCCTTCTTAAATGATAAATAACTAATTTATTTACGACTAGTGTCTTTTGCCATCCACCTAGTCTGGTGGAAAGCTCCCGGAATATGGGAAAAAGACATATTAGGGTGTGGCTATATTGGGAATAGAGAGAAGACGCTTTGGCGAACAACCATAAAGTCTATAATGATTTTTTAGAAATTCAAATTAGAACGGGCTCGGACCATCTACTCAACAGCTGCAATATTAGAAACGACCCGTAAAAGGGAGAAGTTCTGACACTCTCGTGAGAAATTCGCACTACGATGAGCAATTGAAAAACATATCCTTAGAGAGAAATGATGAGAAGTTATGCATATTAACATGTTTTTGGTTTATTTCTGAAGTTATATCTATATTTAAGTACTTCCACATTCATGAGTTGATATGTTCAGAGAGCTCTAGTGCAAGAGTTTACACAATAGATTCGTATTTCCTTGAAGACACATTTGTTGGTTTGATAAAATATACGCGAAGATTTGAAAGAGATTGATATATATTTTATTCTCACATATTTTTCTATAGTACAGTTACAGATATAGATATCGAGAGATTCTTTAGAAAGCAAGCTGATATAGTTCAGCACGAGATATGGAGTGTGTGAGAGGGATTCCCTATCGTTAGTAGGACACAACGAGGGTTTCCCCCCCTACCCCTCTTAGAGGGGTGGCGGGAAAATAAAACATACGTGAGCACCCGCTTAGCATAAGGTAGGACGGGCACAAAGATTGTAGCGGACGAGAGAATGCGATAGCACATACAAAAAATCAGTGTGAGTTGCTTGAATTTTGCTCCGAGGGATGTGCTGCGGCACTGCTCTCCAGAGATGGCTACAAGTATATTCAGCTTTTGCAACAGTGAGGTAATTTTCTAGCACCACAGTGAATACTAGGTTATGGAGGAACTCCCTCATTCAACTGTTGCTGATCTCCACTCAGACTTGCTATCATTATGCTATCTGTTTATCAGACAACAAGTTAGTTACTGTGACCTAATCATCCTTATATAGTAGGAACTTGAGATAGTTAGGAGTCATTATATATTCGCTATGGACGCCGAGAATGAGCGAAAGAAACGACATAACTTCTCGAAGATTGAATAGTGTTATTAGATGGTCTAAATGTGTGATATGAGGTTTAATAAAGTGTTTTATGCTCTTTCTGAAAAGAGCTCAAATACGTGCCATGTTTTGAACTACAGCAGTTGACCATATTGCTCCGATTCGTAAGAGGAAAAATTTATAGATTATCTATAAAGTGTTGACATTATTTTCACTTTGCTGTTGGCTACTCAGTCTGTGCAGTACGTACACATAAAAAATAAGAATAAATAGACGTGTAACTGAAAATACTCTGAAAGACATCTGTATATCTCTTCATCGAGTAAATGAAAAAGACGAGCATCCTATTTGCGTGATGTTAACATTAGTGCATGAGCATAAATTTTGGCTACATGTATACATCATGCGCTCATAGTGGAATGAAATTTAAGTTTCCATGAGTTTCTGTAGTCTTAGAATTAGTTATCGAGTGTAATATCATTCTGAACACTGCTGTCTTAATTATCAATTACTGTACCGCAATACGATATCTCCTTGTGCTGTGAAATTAGCACGATTTACACAAGTATTATGTTCAACACATATGTATATTTAGATTTGTTAAAGATGAATAGGTGATATTTAGGAATGGTATATGTCATAATTCTTTACATACTCTTTTATCCGATAAACTCATTCCATGTTTATATCGTACCCACGCAACGATAACATCTCGCAGAAGTGAGTATGAGCTACTACTATCATAAGCAAATAAATAAAATTGAAAAAGTGAATGAGAATAAAATAAACACAGAGAACTGACTTATACGGATAGGAGCGAGTATATTCTGGAGACACAGATGGTAGTTAAAACCAGGTTTTTTATTTCTAACAGAGACCGCGAGCGGTTTGACAGTATAAATCGACATATCTCAAAAGAAGGACTGAGATGGAGAAACTTCTCACGAAGAAACAGCACATAGTCTTTATTCAGCAGTAATTAGACGAATTGTAGACAGTTAAAAAGACACGAACTGGTACAGAGAAATGTCAGATCTACGATGCAGTATCAACGACACGCTCTCGATAGTAGTCGTATAGAAGACCCATTATCAGGGGTAGCGCCGAGGGCGGAGGGGGCGCGCGCTCATGCGGCTCATAGGTACATCAGCCCAATGTGTAATTTTAGATAGCGAAACTCGAGCAATAGAAAATTCACATAATTCCCGCTAGTTTGTCTGAGAACTCTCAAGAACATGGTTTTTCAAGAGCGCTTTGGGAATGTTAACTGATTCGGCGAGAGAGGAGGTCACGACGATCGCTCATCTAGAGGAAAAGAGAAGAATAGAGAGAATGTGGTGTTTACTCACACTCTAGTTTGGTTGTTTGAGACTGCTAGTCTCGATACGAACTCAAGGATGATTAGAATATTGATTATATGATTTCACTAATTTCAAAAGATATTAAGACGTCAAATATTGATTTTTATGAGACAAGAGTGGTAAAGACACCGATTACATGTTCACAGATATACTGACACAAATACGAATTAGGAGTGAGATCATAAATTAGAGAACTGAAAAGAATACATTGTCTGCTTGGTCACAGAGATCTGATCATCTTGTTTGCAATAAATGAGGAAAGAGGCGAGCACATAACGAGAGCACGAACAAAGATTCGGTTCTTACACGGAAAGGGTTGCCTCACAAGCAACTATATAAGTTTTTGAGAGAGATCGAAGAACTAAGTAAGGAGGTACTAATAGTAAGAAATGGAATGACAGTTATAAAAAATCTGCAAAATAATATAAGAAGGAAAATAAAATGAAATGTGGGAATTCACGCAAAAGAATATGTATATGATTATAGACTGAGAGTGCGCTTTCCAGACAAATTATTGAAAAGAGGAGCGAGCGTCCTCACACCAGCAGCAAACACGGTTTGCGACTATGCTTAACGTATTATATCTCGAGGCTCTCATCACTAAGCGATGATCGAATTCTGTAAATAGTATGAGAGACGAAGGGTCAGATTAGAGCCGGTGAAGGGAAAGCCTAGATTTGTATGCAAATAATCGTTCGCTGTGCCTATTTCCATTGCAGTCGCATCTCCTGAATGACGATTTACACGTTTCGGCATTTTTCCAAGTTTGCTCCTTTTTGAGAGAGCCTAATGTTGGTCTGCTAGATGCGGGTTATTAATGTGTGAGAGTATAAGGGTGTAGCACGCGGCATGTTACGGGACATTGAAGGTCACCTCAAGACAACGCTAACAGATACGCTTAATATGTTTCATGTCATATGCTTACGCTCTACTCTCTCACTCCTCGACGCAGAGAGACGAGTGAGAAACGTACAATTAAAATAAATAACAACATATTGGAGCAACATGTATGAGAGGAGGTATATGACATTCCATTGATGCATAAATAATACCTTTATGAATCTATGATCCAACATGATGGCATGAGCACGATAACTCAGTAAAAATTAATTAATTATATAGTCAAATTTACATAGTAGATATTATATACATAAATATGAATTACTTTGGTAAAGATGAAATTATATATATATAATCATTCATCACATGTATAATGCCATCAATACTACTAACTTATAGAATATTGACATATCAAGTTCAATATAAATTATTATCAATTTACATAGCAGCCGAGCGATATATGTATATTTACATTTATTTGGGCCTAATTAATGTATGATGTGAATCGTAGTTAAAGTATCTATTTATTAAAATTGGTCAATAAATTTAAGTATAATTTATTATACTAATCTAGATATATTTTATACCACCCACACATAGTTTATCAAATAATTTCGGACTGATTTATTGAATAAAATGTTATTATCAATTATTTCTATATTTATAATTGTATTAATGAAAATAAAAGATAATAATAAAATATCTTTTATAATACTTATAAAATATATATAAAATATAAAATATTAAATACAAATTTGTATTTTCAATTCTTAGCATATAATAATATTAGCTCAATATATTAAAGTCAGCACACACCAAAACTTTATGAGGACTACTGCCATAACTGGCGGTTATAATGTGCAATCATGTAAATATACTAACATATAATATATATATTATTCATATAATAATATATTAATAGTTATATATATATAATACCTGATATATTTTTGCTACATACATAGATATACATATATATTATTCTATATTCCAACCTCACATTTTGTTCGTTCTATCATTCGCTGTTGTGGGGACAAATAGAGGCCGTTAGGGAATTATATAAATTTCCATCAAGTTAGAAGGAGCAATTCCACCTCCACATAATCAGTATGAAAATGGGTCAAGTGTGGAAAGGTGGTTGAGAAACGAGAGAAATGTTTTTCAGAGAAGAGAATGTGAAAAGTAAAATTTATAGAGATTGAAGCTGAATTAGCGTTAATAGTCTAGGGTGTGGGATCGAGAGTTTGAAGCAGAGAGAGAAGAGAACTTAGAGGAGTGTAACAAGATGTGCATCTCACGCTTATCGTATATCATCGATTAACTTGAGAGAAAGTAAGAGATTTGGAGAGAATGTCAGGAAGAAGAGTGTCACCTATTTGTATTAAACTAATCACGCACTGAATAAAATAACTAATAAGTGAAGATGCGCACATTAATTCCGACAATGTGCACCGAAAGCATGACTATAGAGAGTTGGTGAAAAATAAAGAGGTAAGAGATTGGATTAATACTACGACGAAAGATCTTTAGATCGGCTCACACTTTGAAGGCTTTGAGAGTGAACCCACCTCAAATGTGGTTGTATTTAACCCTAGATTCAATACCGCAGGTGGAGATATAGACACCTCCTGATAAAGGGAGAATTTCAACAACCTCCTGGTAGGCCTGTGCATGAGGATGTAATTTCGAAAGGCTATACGGAAACAGAGTTGGAAAGAGATATAATGTAATTCTTCCGATTTAAAGTCCGTAGAAATAAGAAAACACAAATAGTTTTATTGGATCAAGACCAGAAGGTTATATAATCTGAGTTGGATATTTCGCGTTGTAGGTAATATAGATACTATGTTCATGCTCAGATTTGTGTGTAGAATGATATATTATTACAAGTATTTAATTAATGAAAGAAACTGAATTGTCACACCGAACTTTATCTTTATGTGAGGCAATTATGTGTTTTCGCCTTTATTAAATAAATATTGATATATTATATTTATTAATTATTATAGTAAAGTAGTAGTAAGTAGTAGTAAGTAGTTCCGTCAGTTAAAAGTATCATACGTTTGACAACTGCTTATTTCTAATTTATTTATTTATCGAGGATCATTTTGTCAGATAGTATGAATAAATATGAAAAATCCAATCCACTATAGCTATATGATAATTTAATTTATAATTGCAATAATAGACACTTAATAACTCTTTTAATCTCTCACATTTATTTCAGTAAGAGGATACTAATAGATTTGTTTAGTATTTTGAACATTGATCACTTTTGTTATATATATTTATATTTTTCACATAATCCTGTAGTCGGAGAGTTATTTATCTCCGTAAACATTGATATAAATAAGCAAATTATGACCAGACTAATGTAATCGCTCTATTTATATATATATAAAAATTAGAGATTGATTCCAAAATAGAAGCTAATAGAACGATATATATATATTATATACTATATATATATATATATAGTATATATATATATATATATATATTAATATATATATATAAGTATATATATATATATAAGTATATAAAATTAATATATTATATATATTACTATGTAATTATAATTATCATATATATATATATTATAGTTATAATATATATAATATATTTAATTAATATATTATTAATAGTATAATATATATATATATTATAGATATTACTTATATATATAATATAATATTAATATATATTATATATATATATTACTATGTACTATATATAATATATAATTTAATTAATTTATATATATTAATATATATATTATATATTCATAGTGCTCAAACGTAGATACGCGACAGGAGTCGCATGGGTCAATAGAGTCGTTAGTTCGAGAATACCTAGTTCGATCCTAGGTAGATAAATTACCTAGAAAATTTACTCACTCCTTGAAAGGGCTAATATAGTACCTCATGAGGTGGTGAACTTATTATAAAAAAAAAAAAAAAAAAATATATATATATATATTAAATTATATAATATATATTATAATTATTATATATTACTATTTATTTTTTTTTTTTTATTATTTTTTTTTTTAAAAAAAAGACATCCACCATATATATATAACGTCACGGCAATGTCTATTCCAAAGGAGGGTGTAGTTTAACGAAATCAACAACTATTCATCACTAACGGCCATAATCTATGCAGTATATGAGCACAGAACGCTCGGCTTTAAGAGGTGAGGAGTATTAAAATTGTAAGTATGTAATCACAGAAGTATAGGAAGAGATTTCCAAAGAAATCGATAGAGGTGGACAGGAAAGGTAAATAGGAGAGTCACCACAGCGAACTAGTCTGGTAGTTGGCTAATATATCTAACTACAAACTCATCAAAGGCTCCGATATCAAGTCACCACCTTACTGTGCTTAACGAGGGCGCTAAATGGAGGTGAGCACGCCGAGTAAAAGCTCCTTACTGAAACACTATCTGCCAGCTAGTGTACCTATAGGAAAAGTAAATAAAGCTACCAACATAACTGCGCCGACAACAAATAGTAGGGTAAGTGAACTAAATAGAAACGTACAGTTACTATGATTATATCTTTTTAGCCCTTTATTTGCTCGAGACCTATCTACAGAAAGCCGAGTGATACCTGTCAGCCTCCACGTACGATACTGCAGAGACAGTAACTTAATAACTAATATCAAGGGCAGAATGATAGAGCGCTCTGTATACGGCTGGAAGTTCTCGGTGAGAGAGGAAAAAAAGGTCTCAGCAATCTCTGAACGAATTACCAGTTTTCAATGAAGTACCAAAGCCATTAGCAACGAGTGTGATAAAGGGAGGTTTTCCGAAGACTATTTTTTTGTAGGTTAAAGCCTAAGATTAGTTTATGTATAGATAGTCCAGAGCAAGTAGTTTGAGAAACTGTGAGAATGAGATTAAGGAAAAAAGTTACGAAGTCTGGTTTTTGGAAGAGTATTTGAGAAAGAAGTTGAGTTTTAACGAAACAGTGTTAGAGTATATATCCTCACAACCCGGAAATACTAATCCAGATCAGGAGTAGAATAGTCGGAACGCTATTAAGACGAGAGGCAATTCTAGAAGAACAAGAGGGAGCAAGAATTGAACTGGCAAGTATTGAAGAATGAAGGTCGAGTCCTATCGAGGCATTGTAAAATGTTTGATATTGTTGACAGTGTGGAGAATAGATCATATTTAATGAAAGTTATCGTAATTATATGAACAAATAGGAGATAAAGACATGCACCTCTGTAGGAAGTCACCTACTATTGTAGCACAAGCAAGAACACATCGCCGCCATCAACAACAGCCGATATTGAGCGATTTTGATAAGATAATCCGAGAGCATAAGTATAAAGCCGTGAAACAGAACTGAGAGGGGGAGGGTTAGCAGTGAGACATACCCAAATAGGAGGGAGCTTTGTGAGCCAGGCAGTGACGACGTCCATATTTTTCATCAGGTCAAATGGCTTTGTGAAAGAAAAATCTCCCAACGCATTGAATATAAGCTACGTATACTCTCCTGTGGTCCCAATGAAGGAATAACCCCATTCTTAGTTAGGAATTGTAATAAAGAAGGACAGTGTTTTTCACACTCAGCATACAAAGATAAATTCCGCGCTGCCGGTAGAGGCGAATATGAAATAAAAGAGAATAGAAGAATTTCCATGATGTCCTAATAGAAGCTGAGAAGAGTTTGAGAAAGGTATTTTGAAAAGATACTAAGACTTTAAGAATGAACAGAGTGAGAGCTGATATTTGTGCTATGTAGTTACACTAGGATTAGAGACGGTTCCTTTTACGAATAGGTTGGACGCATGTTGCGTGACTTCCATCACTAGAGGGAAATTGCGTTAGCAATTTAAAAAAAGAAATACATATTAGAAGAATAATACGTTTGTACAAGTGGAGGAGTCCTATTATTTCCTGGAAGCAACACTTCCCTTATATATATTCAATATACTCAGTGAGAGTGAATTGACTCATCCGGGCCCCACTGCTCCTAACGTTATCATAGATATTTCAGTAGCCATCATTGCACCCGATTCAATATGATTAATCACAGGCAAATGACATATGTTAGTACATCAATTATCCTTGAGAGACTTGATATGATGTGGAGGTAATGGAAGTGAAATTGTCAGATATATCAGTTCAAGGGTTGAATTTTATAAGATGGTAAAATTAGGAATTGATCGCAGTAGATGAGACT
>JABUQX010109722.1:0-12788 GCA_015478945.1 Trachelipus rathkii
AGAGAGTACCGGCGTAGTGATCAGGTAGTCTAGGATTTTGTAAATGGTAGTAGTAGTAGTAGTAGAACTAGTATTCTACCTAATTAAACTATAGCAGCATTCGATATTAAAACGTAAATCGCATTTAGTGATTTTTCAGCTCTTTTAAGCCTTTAAACACATGGGTGACCTTTGTGAAATGTAAAACATTTATATCAAAAGTATATTTACCATTGAAACTAAGCTTTAACACACTATCTTTAATTCGGTGTCGCACTCGTGCTGGTGTAACGAAATCTGTTGTAAGAAGTCCTGGGTGAAAACCAATCATATCCTCTACAGTGATATTCTCTTCTCTCCCTCCTCTCTCTTCTCTTCTCTCTTATATATAATATTATTATATATATATATTACTAGAGATAATTAATTATTTATATTAATATATTATTATATTTAATAATAGATAAATAATAATACACGTACTTATATATATCATATACTAATTTGTCCTATATTATATATTTAATTATATATTATACTATATATTGATCTTAAAGAAGCACTGTGCACTTCCGATATGTCTTTGTATAAGGAGATGGTTAATGCCACATGCCGACGAGTCGTTGAAATACTACCCGCTGGGATGTAGATGTGACTCGTGCCCCTATGCTATCGGTAATTATCTAGTAGATCTGACATTGCATTCGTAGAAGTTCCCTGTCAACAATGTGAAAGACGTGAATGACTGTGCTGTTCTCCAACAGTAATTCAAATGTCGTAATGAAAACCTTGGATTTTTCAAACGAGAACTATTATTAAATTATTCTAATATATATATATTATAATATATAGATAATATATATTAATTATAACATATATTATATATATATAATATATATATATATAAATATATATATATATATCTATATATAATTATGAGTATATATAATATATAATTTAATTATATAAGTATTATTAATTAATATATATATTATTAATGATATTATATATATATTATAACTATAAATTTCTTTTTCATGATTTTCCAAAATGTTTTATTATATGACCTTCTGAATATATATATATATAATTATATTATATATATATATATATATTATATACTATATATTATTATAAATTAATATATTTATTATAATAGTATATATAATATATATATATATATCATATGTATATATATATTATATATTATATATATATATATATTATAGTATAATATATATATATATTTTTATATATTATTATTATATCTATATATATATATATATATATATAAATATATTATAATATATATCCACAAAGATTAATAAACATCGAAGTTATTAGCTCGCGCATGTAATCTACTAGATGTCACTACGATGATGAAATAAATCAATTAGTGGGCGATGGTCATTATCTTATATATTCGTCCAAAACGGAACTACCTCATTAATAATAGCAAAAATATATGTTTATCAGAAGTATACTGTTCTTCTAATAAAGACCTCTATGAGAATAACATGTTTAATTGAAAGTCCACATTGGATAAATATTTTTGACGTTTCTCTTATTCTTAAACTTCTTCTTCTACTTATTTTTTAGGATACGAGTTAATATCCAGTTATTTAATCTATTTTACTCTTCAATGCTAGTTCGAGACATTATTAATTTGTGATTAATATATGTAATTAGTTTAATGTATAGGCGTATAAAATGTTTTATATATGTGAACGACACTGGCTATTCACAGGGATGCTTGATGACCGTGATAATATCTGTATGGGGTTATATTATGTAAAGACGGATCAAAGATGTAGGTGAGAGTGAGCACACCTTATAAACACAGCCAAAGACTAAAGTACTTAATACCTATAATACGTGATCATGTTTAAATTAAGTTTAATAAGATTAATAAGATACTAGAAGTATAAATAAATACGATAAGCTTACCGCTGTGTGCTGGAAGAATGGTCGATCACTGGCGAGGATGACATTATAATACTAACTGAATATAAAAATTACTGTAAGCTATAGTTTTGACTTGGCTTGGTTCCGTTCGGGCGTTGTCAATTCGCTGACACTTTTACCTTTAAGTACGTTGTTTAGACACAAGCGACGATTGTCGAATATTAAATGTAGTGAATGAAATAGCAGGTTGATGATTATAAATTATTAAAATAATAAGTTTATACTACTACTACTACTTTATTATTATCTTCTTTCTTCTTCTTTATCTCCTTCTCTCTTTAGCCTCTTTGCCTACAATTATATACTACCAGCTCTCATCATGCGATAGCTTACTGTGATTCTACTACATCATACCTACTACTCCACTACTACTACTTAACTACTTTTTAGCTTAATAACTATGTATATCACGATTAGATGACAGGTTATTAAAAGTTTTTTGAAAAAACGGTCATTTCTAAACTAAGCTTCTTCCTCTCTTTCTTCTCTAACATCTTCCGATGGCACAACTGCCATTTTACCTTTCTGCTCAATCTGAACTCTACTCTCAAATTTTTGCCTCTATTTCCACTTTTGACGCTTCCGGAACTATACCTCCTTTTTCCTCACCCCACCCCTCCAACTTATTTTTCTCATGGTTCTGTCCTATGCACAACTCTTTTTCTTCTTTTCATTAATAAACTCTTTTCTATTATTTCATCTCTCCACTCATATGCAAGACTTCACCCTTCATCCCTATTTTCATTCCGAAAAACCTTCCACTCGACAACAATTAGTTTATGCTAGGAGGATGACCTTGGAGAAAGTAGCCTCTGATCTTTCTCGAACAAATTAATTTTAATTGTGAAATATATAATAGCTTATGTTGCCCGCATATATGAATTCAAAATAAGACTATAACTGAACTAACACTACTATACTCAAACAAATACTTATTGGATATTATTATGTTATTTATTAATTAAGGTTGTTGATTATGGACCACATGGTCCCTATAACATCATGTGGTAATCGAATATATATATATATATATAATATATATTATATAGTTAATAATCTAGTTAATATATATATTACGTTGCTAAATATATCTACTATTAAATACACAAAATCATATATAATTTTACCATATATATTATTATTAATTATATTATATTTATATTATATATATATATTATTACTTGCAAGTATGTATACAAAAACACTTTGTTTTAGCACGTCTCAAACATAAAATCACTTTGGTTTCTGCACAGTGAAATAATAAATAATAATATATATGTATGTATAATTCGCCTTGTGACAATAAATAAATAAATAACTGCTCAAGCTGATAAGATAACTGGTTCTCCTCATCTCTGTCTCTCTTCAATCTCTATCTCTCTCTCTCTCTCTCTCTCTTCCTCCTCTCTCTCTCTCTCTCTTTTCTCTCTCTCTCTCTCTCTCTAGCTCACACAACCCCTTCAGCCTAATAACTACTAAGTACTATAATTACTAGGACTTTTTTTTTACTTTGCTCTTTTTCTTCATCTTACTTTTTTTCTATCTTCATTATCCTCTCCTTAAACTGAAACAGAAGGCCTAAAATATATATATATATATATATATATATATATATATAATATTAACTATATATATTATTTAGTATATATATTTATACTAATTATATTATATATATTTTATTATATATATATATATTAATATATACTATAATACTATTATATATTAATATATGGATTTTTGAGGGGGTAAGGCTAAGAACTTTTCCTTCAGCTATCTATGTTTTGGGGACTTTGTACTTTTAACTCTTATCAATCAAAGATCTCTTCATTGTGATTGGTAAGACGAAGTTTATTCCCTGATAGAATTAAGATTAGTTTCAGTGCAAATTTTGATATATATGTTTTACAATTTTAACTGCAGTATTTAAAGATTAGTGATAAATATAAATGCTAAACGATTAAGCGAATTGGGTGATATATTAATAGTGAATAGAATGTATTCACTACTACTATGAATACTCAATTACTACTATATACTTATCTAACGAGTTACAACTATTATGGTGACTACTACTACAGAACTACTACTACCAATACTACTGCTACTAGTATCCATACTCTTCAATTGCTCAACTGTATTAATTGGTTACATCCATGTTTAATAAATAATAATAATATAATAAAAAAAATTATAATCATTAAATACATAAAAAGAAAAAAAACGTTAATTTTGATTTGGTTATTTTCGAGATGTATTGACGTTAAAGACGTAAGGTCGTAAGACGTTGCGCAAAGTGGATATTGGTGATGTGGGAACCATTGCTCAGTAAGTGCTTGCCCAACGTCTTTCTCTTTGGGGTAGTAAAAAGTTTTTACGACGCTAAAGACGTAAAGATCGTAAGGACGTAAAACGTAAAGGTAAGACGTTCGCCAGGAGAGTGAGGGGGGACCTCCTGAGATGGACTTTTAGTTTCTCACGTCAATAAAAACACGTATATAATTATATATATTATTTAATATATATTATAATATATATTAGTTATTTATAATATAATATACTATATATAATAATATTTATATATATATATATATACTATTTATTGTATTGGATTAAATAAGTTAATTTTTTCTTGATATAAAATTATATCATATATATATATATATTATATATATATATATAGTTATATATATATATTAATATACGTATTTATCTCTTACAGATCAAACTTTTCATTAATTCAATGTTAATGTTACATTCATGTTTTAATTTAAACAGAAATTGAATGTTGTGACAGTAAAAGATTAAGACATGGAAGACGTTGCGCGCCTGGGGGCGGTGTGGGGGGTACACCCATACCCAACATGCATGCGCAACGTCTTACGTTACTTTTGGGTAGTAAAACACGTTTTACGTCCTAGAAGCGTAAAGACGTATAAGACAGTAAAGCGTGTGCCCAGGGTGGGGGTGAGAAGGGGGGAACCTTCCTGACGCATAACGCCTTTATCGTCTCATGTCACTAAAAACGTATATAATATATATATATATATATAGTATATTAGTATTATAATATATAGTATTATTTTATAATAATATTAATATACTAAATATACTATATAGTATATATATATATATATTATATATATATATATATATTATTATATATTATATATATATATTAAATTATTATATATAATAGTCTTTACATATGAATAAACTTTCAATAATCTGTATATGATAATAACGAGACTCGAAATAGCTCCCTGGATTGAAGAAGATTAGAATGAAGTCTCGCTTCTCCTTTTTCTTATCAGGAAAGCTACTAAAGTGCGATCTCTCTTATATATATATAGTATGATATAATATATTATATATATATATATATATATATATTATATATATATTAATATATATATTATATCTATATTTATTATATATATTTATATATTAATATATATATATTATATTAAATAATATATATTAATAATATATTATATATATATATTATATGTATGATATCTAATATAATATTATATATATAATATATAATTTATATATAATATATATATTATAATATATAGTATATATTATTATATATACTATATAATATATTAATATTTATATATAATAATATTATTATATTATTATTATTCTTTATTTATTATATTATATATTTAATTATTATTATTATTCTATTATTTATTATTATATTATTTATTAAATTTTATTATCAAGCTGCTCGAGCTCTAAATACCAGAAGTTAAGTTTTCTATTCTCACTGAGCTTAGCACAGTGGAGTAAGTGACGAAGTCTTGAACTAACGATAGGGGATCGTAATATTGAGCCGACAACTCAATCGTTCAGATTAACGATATAATTTTTGTATTGAAGCCATCGAGGAGTGGTGCGACGTAAACGTCATCTGGAGTATTCAGAGCTAAGGCGGCGGTCGAGGCTTGGCGATTGAGGCTACAACTCATATCCGAATCGGGCGCGGTCCCCGCAAGGGATAGCAGGGAATGCGCGGAACTGACCGGATACAATTAAGTACTGCGTATTAAGTACACATTTTCAAGTGTCTGAATACACTTTCCAGTTACTTATCGGTTTGGGTTATGTATACTATCAGCGATGATACTTCAAGTAGTAGCCTCATTAAAGTAAGTAGCTCATGTAAGTAAGTAGCTCATGAGTAAGTAGCTTCATGTAATGTATGTTAAAGTATAACCGTGTGCTACGGGCTCTTGGGTTCAGTAAACCATGTGCGCGGCTACATGGCTTACTCTAGCATAGCTGAGTAGAACAAAGGGGGGTAAGGGGAGAACCTAGTGAGACTCATGAAAGTAGCTCAGCTACATTCATGAAAGTTAGCTCATTGTAGTATGTAAGACGGATGTGCGCGGCTTACGCGGCCAACATGGTTAGTGCTTACACACGCCATGGGAAATATAGGGTCTCCATGGGAGGCAGCGATCCACTGTGTAAAAGGCGTACATGAAGTGTATCACAACGATAGCCACGCCTTGGAGGAAACACGGAAATAAATCGCTTTTTTTTCATCGGTTTCCTGAGTACAAGGGGGAGCCACGCCCCTCAATTGATTGGGATATGAGGGCGCGGGGCACCGTCGCGTTCGGTCTTGCACCGCTGTCGATCGAGTTTTTATAGAGGAGTGGAAACCGTGATTCGGCATTGACTGCGGTCTTCTCACCTACGGGCTTTTCTTCTTTGTTTTCAGTAGAAACCCCCAGACAGGGGTTCAGCTCTATTTGAAAGTTTTGGGAACTTAAAAACTGAATGCTATGTTATTAATAATCTATAATAAGTACATTACTAATATAGGATGTTAAGATACATGTTTACTTATTATCGGTCAAAGGCTAACGGATCTCACACAAGTGTCGGTTACATATATATAATAACTGATTTGGATTCGCCATGCAGACTTTTTTTTTTTCTTCTTCTTCTTTTCACATCCTATTTCTGGCTCTTCTTCTAAGCTTTTCTTTTTCAGAGGGACCCCCATCATAGAAGGGTTCACATCTTTGGGGTTCTGAATACCTGACAAAAATGATAGATTCTAGCACTATGAAATCTCGATGTAGAAAGCTTCATTTGTCACTAATTGTGGTTGAGAGCCTAGAATTCATTCTGGCACCTATGCAAGCAATGCAGCTCCGCTCGGCCCAGATGGTAATAAATTAACTAACATAGCATTCTCTTTCTTTATTCTCTTCTATACACTCCCAAATTTCAGCTTTCTAAGTCATTTTTTAAATTTTAGTGGCTCGGGACCCCCCTCCTAGACGTTAGCTGGCTTGAAACATTAAGCAACAATGTTGCCACATGATAAAACAGACATAGCAAGTTTGAAGAAGATACGATGTCTCTACACCTTTTGCTAAGGATAGACATACTGGTGTGTCGATACCAATAAATGACCCTCAGGCTGGGGCCATGGGACTCTGGCGTTCGGAAAAGTAACTACGTGGAATCCTTCATATTTTGAGACATTCTACCTGTTTGACACTCGTCAATGATGGGTTTTTGCCGAAGGGTAAGCATCTACGAAAAGGCATGTTGCTTAGCTTCTTATAAATGTACAACGGCTGAAAACCGCCACGCTTTAGGTATAGCTGAGAATACGATCGGCACACTCAAAACATCTAGGCAACACCGAGCTCTTAGCTTTCATTAGCTCAAGAAACAAAATGTTAGCAGGGGGCATGAGAAAGGGGGGAGGGGTATATCTAATACTAACGTCTATTTGTTTAAGGAATGCATGATTCCGTCGTAACCTACAGGAATGATTCACAGTGTCGATTATGTCTGAATTTCGAATACTCATTATCTGAGATATATTGCCGTCATATCTAACGAATATCGCCTCTAGATAGGGTTAGAAAGGGGGTTGGGGGTACTAACTCGTAGAAGTGAACCACTAGCCGTTCTATATATACACATCGATCCTGCATACATTGATATACATAGGGATAAGACACTATTGTGTATTCTATGACGTAGGATATGGCATGCTAGAAATGCCCCCTAAGAAAGGGGGTGGGTAATAACTCGGAGAGGAGGCATGCCTATGCACATTTCACAAATATATTATTACAATAAGAATCCCGTTCCATTATAATAATATGGAAGATAGACACAATATTAGCGTATTTCTATGACGTAAAGGATATGTCATGCTAGATAAAAGGTAGAAAAGGGGGGGGGGGGCTGAAACTCTAGAGGAAGCATCTGCACTTTAATATATCACTAATCGATTCCGTTCCTTTTTAGAATAGGTGGTAGACACTAATATCGGGTGTTTTCCATATAATAGGTCGTCACGTATGTGTAGAAGATAGAAACAGGTGCAACTTTTCGGTTTTGCGGTTTCTAGCATAGGTCCCAAATCTGTACCCTACTACTAGTCATGTAATTACAGAGAGAGCGAGAAAATATTATAGTTGAGGATTTCGTTTGAATTTGCATAAAAGGGTATTATACTCTAGAGATAAAATAGACTTTTAATTAAACAAGTAAATATTTCATTATCGAAAATGATAGATAAATATATAATTAAATAATTAAAACAGAAGAAGTTCTCGAATTTGTTTTGCACATCTAAAAGAATGTATTAGACATACCATTCCTATTTCTTTTCGTACGCAAGGAACATAAAAATTTTAAAATATTCGACAGATTATTTCTTTTATATCCACTACTAAGGAATGAAATTTTAAAAATATAACATTATATTTCTTATTGCACAAAAAATAATAATAACTAAATTTAATTAAAGAGTTCCGGAAATTTCAGCAAATAAAAAAAAATGTAACTTATTTTACCTTCTTTCAGCAAGAAAAATACCTTCACTCTTCAAGATCTTTTCTTACAAACCTCATCTTCCACCTTGAAATATGTTAAAATTTTGAAGCCCTTCTTGAATTCCCATTTGGAAGGATGATGATAATGACTCTGAAGACACAATGTCGATAACGAATGAAGAAGAGCGTTTCATACCTTCATCATCCATTCTTTAAAAATGGAGTTTCTTTTGTTGAGAGAAGGAGAGACTCGCAGAGCTGCTTTCTCCATATAAGGATGAATTAAACTAATAGTTCTCAAACTTTTAAATTGTTCAGATTTTACGAGGAAATTTGAAACTTTTAAAATTTCTTCTATGAAGGAAATGAAGAAATACAAGAAAGAGAAGTCAAAAAAAAAAGACGGAAATGAGAGTTGAGAAGAAAATGAATGCAAGAATAAAAGACTAATAAGAATAGCATTGTAAAAAATAATAATAAAAAAAAAACCTACACAGACACTATGAACAAGAATAATAATAAATAATAAAAAAAAATTAAAAATTAAAAATTAAAAATAATAAATTATAAATTATAAATTTTAATATGTAAATTATAAATTATAAATTAAAAATAAAAAATAAAAAAATAAAAATTATAAATTATAAATTAACTATTATTAAAAATTAATTAATAATTAATAATTAACTATTAATTAATAATTAATTAATAATAATAATTAATAATCAATAATAACAAACCCAAAGTCCAAAATAATCTAAATAACAACAAAAATATATTAAATATTATTATGTTAATGATCTTAATTTGTCTATTTCCATTAATAAAGAAATTAAACAAATGAAATCATTCATTATTTTATTTTTTTAAAGATTAATTAAGAGGTAATGAGCATCATAATTGAAGCACAATTACATTTAACATGATTTTATACAACACTATCATACAGTCTACCATAACTCCTACGAATGAAAATAATAGTAATAATACAATACTACTACTACTACTACTACTACTACTACTACTACTAATACTACTACTACTACTACTACTACTACTACTACTACTACTAATAATAATAATAATAATAATAATAATAATAATAATAATAATAATAATAATAATAATAATAATAATAATAATAATAATAATAATAATAATAATAATAATAATCCTCTAATTACTAGTAATACTACTACTACTACTACTACTACTACTACTACTAATAATAATAATAATAATAATAATAATAATAATAATATAATATAAATAATAATAATAATAATAATAATAATAATAATAATAATAACAATAATAATAATAATAATAATGATTTAATTATTCAGGAAATTATTTTGTATTCATCATAAATGCGATATTAAGTCAACAAATAAGATAGGAATGTAGAAATGGATAATGAATTTTAAATTAAAATTTACACACAAAGGATACAAATTTTCACACAATGGTTTTGTTAAATTTTTTTTGTTATTATTTACAAGTTCACATCCAGCGAACTATTTATAGACACTTTTTGAATAAAAAGTGTTTATCAGTACTTGTAAAAACAATGGGAAAACTGTACTATGATTTGTCAAAAGCTGGATAAATTTAATAAATTATTATTCTAGCAATATATATATATATATATATATATATATATATAAATTATTATATATACTATATATATATATATATATATATATATATATAGTATATATATATTATTAATATATATATATATATTATATATATATATATATATATATATTATATATATATAATATATATAGTATTATAATCATATATATATTATATATATACCCGTATTATATATATATATATATATATATATATATTATATATATATAATTATAATATATATATATAATATATATTATAATATATATATATAATATATATATATAATATATATATATATATTATTATATATATATATATATAGTGCTCTTGTCTTAATCTTTCCGATTCTATTCTCGGCTGATCTGATAGAATTTCCGGGTGGGGTCGTCTCAAACTTGTGAAATTTTCAATTTTTAAAAAACCCAACTTCTACAAATCTCCCTCTCTAAAGACACCTTCTAACTTCATATCTCTTTCGACGGTTCTCTCCTCTCTCCTCAATATAAATATCCTTATCCTTAACATAAACAAATAAATGTATTGGAAGGCTCACATTTCAACGGCTGTTATGACGGTCTCAAAGAAACTGGGAGTTCCGTTTAGACTGCGGTTTTTTTTTCTCTTCTCAGTTACTCCAGCTATACAAGAGTCTCATCCGCCCTTGTAAATGGAGTAACTGCTCTCATATCTGGGGGCTCTGGTTTCATCCGCTTTGGATAGGGTCGAGTCAAAGCCAAAAGGCTTATAAGCTGTTCTGTACTTTCCACTTCACCTAATCATCTATCTTTGCAGTGAGATGTTGGTGCTTTATCTCTTTTCTATAGGTACCGCAGAGGCGGTTGCACTCGCGTACCACCACCTTTATGACGAGATCGTAGTACATGGGGCACTGTGTCTGCACATGAGTATCTGTGTCAATATTAGTAACTTAAGCTAGTCGCTGTGGTTCTTCCTTCTTTCCTGCCAGCCCTGTTCTGTGGAATTCTCTTCCATCTTCTGTGTTTCCTGCTGAATTCAACCTCCTTCACTTTAAAGCCTGCGTCTTTGCTCATCTGCGCAATTTGTGTTAGATAGAGTCATGGAGAGCTTCTGTGGTATAAAACACACCCTCCTTGAATAGTGCTCTGCCCGTAAGTGGTGGTGATCAATGTAAAATATATATAATATATATATATAATATATATATATATATATATATTATATATATATATATATATATATATATATATATATATATATATATATATATATATATATGTAACGAGTGGGTGAGGTCATTAATTAATTGGCATAGAATTAAATCACTCACTTCCTGATACAATTGATAATAATGTATAAAAGATCAGGTATATCAAAAGATGTTAAGTTTCATTTATTTATTAATATCCACTTCTTGTTAATTTTTGATCACAGCAATAAAAAATATAATTATTATATAATCAATGTCATGTTATCAACAATGCTTAAATAATATTTATTTTATTATCTAAATTCCATTAAATTATATAATTTTTAGAACGATTTGCGGGGGGTGGGGGGGAGGGGAAGAATGTGCTCCATGAACTTACTACGATTGCGATTCACCATTTTCTATGTTTATATCTTATTATAGCACTTATGATCAATACTGTTTCTTAACTAAGAAACGTACAAAAAAATCTTTTTATAGGGACATTTATTATTTATCAGCACCTTTAATTTAAATATATTAAATATCATATGAAGAGCGTGTGGGGGCCAATGCCCTTCACCACGTCTTCGGGCTCTTGTATCGGAGGCCACGTTTAGAGTCGGTGGGAGAAAGGATTCTTATTGGTTACTTTAAGTTTAAAATAATATAAAAAAGAATAAAAGCAGTCATGTATGATCTTATAAATGTGTACTAGAAATCCGTTCATAAGAGAACGGTTTTGGTAGCACTTACATACATTCTTTGCATTATTTTATAGTACTGTATTCAGTGTATATAATATATATATATATATATATATATATATATATATATATATATATATATATATATATATATATATATATATATATATATATATATATATATATATATATATATATATATTATTATATATTATATATATAAAATTTAGAAATGAGAATTTCTTCGCATTCCTGGTCAGTAGGCTTATGCATTATATCTTTGTATATAAGCAACCCTTCAAAATCCAACCGTTCTCATCGTGGTGAAGGATGTATTGTTTGGATGTAGAAATTTGAGTCATAGCAGTCAACCTACTCCATCTTTTAATGTTGAAACTATTTAGTTCCTATAATTTCATGTTTCACAACTGGAAAATATTTGAACCTTTTAAGGATGAATTCTCTTTTCAAAAAAATCTAATCTCTCTCAAACAAACAAACAAA
>JABUQX010109723.1:0-16663 GCA_015478945.1 Trachelipus rathkii
GGGATAACACACAAAACCTTTATTGTATTCATTAATATCATATAAAAAATAAAATATATATATTTAGAAAAAAGCAAAAATTATTGTTATACATATATATATATAAGATACATATATATATATAAAGAATCTACAAATGATGTAAAAATTTTTCAATAATAAAAAAATATATGAAGATTTAAAAATAATTATTAAAACGGCTTGGATCGGTTATATATTCCTTTAGTATAAATATTTCATGAAATTTAAGTAAAAGGAAAAATTATAGTGTAAAAAGTTAAAATTAAAATATAATGTATTCGGTATATCACTCTTTACTTGATTTAAATCCATTTGTTAATCTCTACATATTTTCTTCACATTTCATTTGTATTCATTAATGTAATATTCTTTTATTAGAAACTTTGCTGAAAAATCACGACTATACTTACATTTGACACGCCACCCTAACTGTAGTATTTTATAAATTTTCAAATGAAACATGCCTAATGATTTTTATTTCTGACACAATTTCCTTTATGCTCTCGTTGATACGTGTACTCATTCGAAGCTTTCCTACACATTAACAGTTTGAGATTTAGATAATTATACTCACTAATTTCTTCTTTATAATCTTCATTGTTTTTGTCATATTTTTTTCAATAACTTTCTCTAGATATATTCTTAGCATTTTATTTTATGGTTTATTATTGTTTTTGTGTATTTGGCGGAATTAAGGTTTATAATCACAATTACGATTTTTGTATATAATTTTAATTATTTGTAACGAGTCAATATTCAAATTTAGAACTTTGTATCAATTCTTTACAAGTCCTACAAAAATTATAGATTTGTTCACAATCCTGAACCATATCTGTTTGATGACTGTGACAAGATGAACAAGGTAATGTAATTCCTTCCTTTAATAAACATCCTCACAATAACTGAATACTTTTACCATCTAATTTCAATTATATTTCATATTTATTTAAACGAATTTTTTATTATAAAGTCATTTTGAATTTTTCATCTTTTTACAAAGCCACTGATTCAAAAATATCCTTCCTAAGCTAATATTTCACTATTAAACCTGCTAAGGCAGCTGATATGTTCTCTTAAAGTAATCATGATGAAACGTGTTTTCTTCATTTGATTGACTCAATATACTGCGGGTTTGTCTCTCGAGATATCGATTCGCTGGATGTGTCGTACAATATGCGGTCGGTAGTATGCGTAGTATTGGAGATCGCTAGAATGGCAAATTATTTTTTTACAGTGCTTCTGTTTTCTTTCACACAATAAAAGAAATAATAAGTTTTTAGGAAGTAACTCTTAGATAGCTGACTTCACTCTAGCGTAGAAATATGTATGCTGTGCTAGGTAAGTGTAGGCTATCTGAGGGGAAAGAAGTCGGGTACGGCTAGACCAGGCGATAGTACGACCTAGCTGAGAGAACTATAAGCTTCCGCAGAAGTATATTTATCTATAAATATAATGTTTGATATTCATAGAGGTGATCATTATTTTCTAATATTTAAGAAAATGAGAAGTTATCCGTCTCTTTTGGGGTCATTTTCGTTGGTATGAATATAGTGTATAGAAGAGTACAATATTGAGTTTTACATATAAACTTTTTTAATATAACTTGTTTATATATTTTTATTTTCCATCTTTATTTTTAACTGAGACATTGTCCAAGCTTCTTTCGATATTTCTGAGAGATGAATTCAAGTCGAGTTTTCTTTTACAAATTTGTTTTAATTCTTGATCTTTTTCAATTATTTCTTTTATTTTTTTCATATCCCTTAATAGGCAACGTGGGGTCTTTGAAGACCCCAGCAATATCCCTTCCCCCAAAATCCATCTGTAAAAAGGAGACTCCTAGTTTGAAGTTTGATATTTCTGTCTCATTTTTCAGTGAGCTCTAAGCTCTTGACGTGGAAGGAGGCTTGTTGCTCTATGTTTAATAGTTTTTGCGTAATGGAGAATTTGGGGGCCGGGCGGACCCCACGTTACCTATTATGGGATTAGTTTTTATTGCACTTATAAATTGTGTAAGATGGTTTCATTTGTGTTTTTAGTGTACTATAGTGTAGTGTGTGTGTTTTTTTATGTAATAGCCATAGTGCAGAGAGAGAGAGAGAGAGAGAGAAGAGAGAGAGAGAGAGAAGGGAGAGAGAGAGAGAGAGAGAGAGAGAGAGAGAGAGAGAGGAGTTGGTTATATATGCGATCTCGGAGTTATACTGCGACCTCAGCAGTTTTGATGGTTTAGGGTAATATATATATATATATATATATATATATATATTATTATATATATATATACTATATATATATATATATATATATTTATATATATATTATATATATATATATATATATATATATATATATAGTATATATATATATATATTTATTATATTTTTATACAATTTTAAATATAAAATACTATATATTATATATATATATTATGATATAATATATAATTATATATATATATATATCCGCCTAGCTATTCAACAGAATTTCAGGTTCAAAAAAACTATTTTCAGATTTTACGAAACAATGGCTAGTAAAAAAATTTTGAGGACTAATGATATAATATTTGAATTAGACTCAGATTCAGATATTATAGAGAGAGATGATTTAGACTCTTTTTGTTATGAAATTGAATCCATATATGATGAAGAGCTGCATGAAGAGTACCAACCATCGCTTGAAGAGGAGGTAGAGACAGAGGTTGAAATTCCAGTTATATAGGCGTCTACATCTGACCAACCAGCAGCTGCAGCACTGAGTAAGAAGAAGAGGTTTACATCTAAGGATCTAAACCCTGAATACGCTATCCATAAACTGGATTGTAAAAACTATAAAGCAAAGAACGTTCATATCTGGAATCCCAAAAAACCGATTGTTGGAGAAAGAAGAAGTTTACAGTTGACTTCTGTCCAACATTCCTCTAAACCTTCTCCTCTTGCTGAAAAGTTTAATTCTTATTTAGAATTATTCGGGCTCTTTTTTGATGATTCGTTTGTCTCGAAAATTGTTATGTACAATAACAAGTACATGCGAGAATTTTGCAGCAAAAATATAAAACTACAATGCAACAATGCAAAACAACGTTCGTAGAGAATGAAAGCACTTATAGGAGTACTAATTTTCAGTGGTGTGAAGAAAGATAATCACGTCACTAATGGAGAAATGTGGAACGTACGGTATGGCTGTGGGATTTACGGAACAGCAATGACCGAGAGAAGATTTTGTTTTTTGCTTCGGTCACTCCAATTTGAAGACCTCGATACTAGAGCTGGAAGAAGAGAGAACGATAAATTTGCTCCAATACGGGAGCTTTGGAACGACTTTGTTAACAAATGCAAAGATAACTACAGCCCAGGAAAATATATCACTGTCGATGAACAGTTATTAGGGTTTCGAGGAATGTGTCCCTTCAAGCAGTATATAGCCAACAAACCCGCAAAATATGGAGTGAAAATACTGATGGCTTGCAACGCAAAAACACATTATATGGTCAACGCTCTCTCGTATCTTGGAAAGCACACGGATATAATTAGCTCTTTATAATTAATATATTATATATAATATATATATATATTATATTTTTTAAATATATATATTTTCTTTTACACATACTTTATAATATATATATATATATATATATATATATATATATAATTCTGGTAAGAATTTTTGAAAATGAGGCCTGAAGATGGTATGCAAGAGTTTTTCCTTCGCACCACGACCATACGAGGGAAAGTCTAACTGTGTGGGGTCCGTATGGACCCCACATTTACTTTTCCTCTTACACTTCTACTTAACTATTTTTATTTAATTTGCTGATTAAGAGTATGCGACATTCCTATTTCCGATTTTGAGTGAAATTATTATTTTTTCTTAATCTTTTCTTTTTAATAAATTGATAAGAAAAAATTTATTTGTCATGGGCGAGACTCAAAGTGATTTAAATTATCTAGTTTTCAATATATTTTGCTTGCTTAGTTAATTAATAAACTAATTCAAGTACTAAAATTTTAATGAGAACAATGTTAAAACCAAACACAATATCATACAATTACCATTTTGCAAAAGTTTTTTTTTTTTGTTTTATTTTACATGGTTTTCAACCCTGATTACTATAACAATAAAAATCGTGATTTTGCGATTCTCTCATTTTACTTTTTAATTTTTTATTCCTTTAGTAATTTAATATTAGGGAACCTTACTACAAGGATTAGCGACCCTCTCGATGTTGGTAGCTCACCCCGGCATTATCAACCCGCTGCACGGCATTATGTTATATAGTTAGGGGATTTTCTCTTTAGCCCATCACCTAAATGTAACCTTATATAAACCTAAAAAAATCCTTAGGTCAGTTTGAAGATTTACTAAACCCCATAGGTTATTTACAACTTAGCACACTCTTAACTTATTTCCGCCAGAATAGGACTTAATGTCCTTTTGAAATCGTTTTCGTTACAAGACATTGGACAGTCTACCTGGAGTTTCATTCAATCAGTCTGACGTTAGTTTCGCCTTAGTATTGACCTATATATATATTTAAAGGTATCATTTGAAAGTAAAATTATATTCAATTATTAGTGTCTTTGAATACATATAGGACTTATAATTAGCATTATATTTATATATAATTATATATATAGCTTATTTTATATATATATATATATATTTAATATATATATTTTATATATATTCTATACTAATTAGATTGCCATAATCAGGATAAAGACACCTCATAAATTGAATCATAGAGTTTTCTACTGCAAAATCTTAGCATATATCAATTTGCGAATCTCATGTATGTCCAGTTATCGCACCAAGAAATTTCGATTAATCATAGTTTCTTATTGAATTTAAACATACAGGTCAAGCCAACGGCGGGACAAGCAGGGGGGCAGTCTCTTAATCAGCCCACGCTGGCTTTGATTAGACACCTCCTACCATTCTTTCGTCTCACCTAGATGTATGCTATTAGCTTTAAAAAATAAGAAAATTAATGCTAATATATTAATCTATAATATATATATATATACTAATCTTAATTTAATAATATATAATATAATATATTATAGTATATTATAGATAAATATATAAAGAGCAGAATGACGAGCAGGAGAGAGACCAGAAAGAGCGAGACACTGCTGACATTTAGTACTTTTCTCTTTTTTCCGTAATACTCTGAATTTGATCCTATTCGAGAAAAACTAACTATTTATTTAGTTGTTCAATAAAGTTAGAATGTAATTATTTTAAATATATATATATCACTTTTTTATTATATAAATATATATTATTTATATTTATATAATATTCTGAAGTTTATATAGTTCTATTATATATACTATAATATATATATATATATAATATATTTATATATATTATATATATAATATATATATATTACCAGTTATGTTTTACGAATTACTAAAGTTAGGGATTCCACTTCATTAATTTAAGAGCTTTTCAGCACGATTGACTAGCTAACCTTAGGAAGAAGGAAGAACAATTTTGCCAGTAAGTCGCTGAGACTTTTAACTTCTCTTTTACGTCCTGCACATTGCTTTGCACATAGCACAAGGATCTTAGGTCCTCCACGTCTGACAATGCTGATGCTAATTAAAAAAAATATTATAGAAATAAAAAAAAAAACTTGTGCTAAAGCATAATAATTAATCAAACATTTTTATACAGAATTTTATGTTTATTTATACGCCAATATTTCAGAAAATTTTTCATGGGGCATTTCTATGATACCTATTATTGTTTTTGGGAGGCTAGAAAAATTTATTTGGTAATGTACCACAAGAGGGTGTCACCCCATTTTATAACGAATCCAGGATACTCTAAAAAAATAATATTAAGAATAGAAGAAAATTGTCGCTCTCTTTATAGCAAAAACCTACAGAAAAGAAATTGTAAAAAACATTGTTATTAAAAAAAAAAAAAAATTCTTATTTTAGAAAATCAGGATTGTCTAAAAAAAGTATAATAAGATAGTGAAACGAATCGCGTCTCTTTAGAAACAAGCTTACAACCTCTAATAAGTTAAAAATTTCCATAGCTTTCTGTTAATAAAATTAGTGAGCCTCGTGCTCTTTCCTCCTATTTCAGGTTATGATAAACTTTGCTTATATATCTACATAACTTGTACTCTGTGTTGCCTTCAACATAAACATCAATAACTATATTAGATTCTGCAATGAGAATAACTCAAATTTCCAATATGAAAATCTATGGGATTTAGTCCTAACTTTTCTAGTATAAGAGGTGACAATTTTTAGTATTGGAATATACACCCTTATTATTTTTTTAGTATTCAGTCTTTACGCAACATCAAGATGTTGCTCTCGAGTAAAATTCTTTATTTCTTAGGTGTTTTTACAATTTTTTTTCAGACGTTAGGCGATTGAAAACTTTTTAGGGTTTTAATTTTTTTACCAGGGTGTCCCCCCGATTTTTATAAAAACACAGGATAAACTCTAAAACGTATAATAGAATGTGAAACGAAAATGTCGCTCTCCTTATGAAACTGGGGATCACAGCTCTAAATAAATGTTAATTTGTTTATAAAACAAATATCAAATTATTTAATTTTTTGAAATAATATAGGTTTTATTCCATAGAATAGTAACTTGTATTAGTTGAAAAGAACAAGAGCAACAACTTTAACAAAATTTACAGCATATTACAGGTTAAAAATTTTCCCATAGACTTGCTTATACATAAAATCAATAGTGGGCCTCACGGTCATTTTAGGGCTCTTATTCAGTTTATGAGTAAGACTTGTATTTCACACTAGTTTTCTCTGTTTATAGCCTAACAAAACTATCATAACCGACTTAGGGGCTCGAAATAATGAAATTGATATATCAATAATAAGAAAAATAATATAACAAACACATACTATAAAAATGAATATTATCTATCTTGTCAAATATGAATGTTAGGAGTTTTAAACACTTTTGAGAGGCTTGTAACTTCTTTCCTAAGCGAAGCGACAATTTCCGTTTTCACTATTCTTCATTATTATTTTTTTTTAGGTATATCCTGTGATTTTCATTACAAATTCGGGGGTTGACCTCTGGGTAACAATACCGAAATTTGCGATAGCCTCTATGTCACATAATTAATGTTGTAGCGCCAAGTTTAGTATCTTTTTGTTTTCAACCACACCACTCATGGTCCGGGGGTACGGGTTGCTCGGCCCCCCGTAAATATCTTTTTATTAATGGCCTATGTTTTTTTTTTTTTTATTCATCTATACGAGGACTATCTGCAGAAAACAAATAAGCATGTTATAAGGTTTTCTGAAACAAAAAATACAACACGAAAAAAAAAAAAGTTCATTTTCCAGCCAAAAGCTTTTTTTAGGTACATGAATTTTTCAAATACGGACTCCGTTCCAATTGTAATTAAATAAGTTTCACCAATATTTATCAAAGTAAAAGAATAAAAAAAAGTCACGAAACATTATTATTTAGTGTTCTCTTTAGACTCAGTGAACATTTGACTAGCCCTTATTGTCTTCACATTCTTGCTATTTAGGCTCACCCTTATGGCTATGAGATGAGAAAACTCAGCCTATCCTTTACTAGCAATTGAATCTTAATTAAGTTACATTATTTATTTATAAAAGTGTCCGATATTTGATCAAATAAAAAAAAAAAATAAAAAAAAAAATCAGACACCATATTTTTAGTCCTTCTACTTTAAGGAATCAACGCTGAAACATTTGACTAGCTATATTGTTTCACCTTTTGCATTTAGGTACCACCCTTTACTAGTAATTAGAAAAAACTAGCCGAACATATCCTGGGCAATGTCTTATTAATATATTATTATAACGGATATTCATTAATTAATCACATTAAATCGCAGACTAGGTGTCACTATTACACAAACAAGTAATTAGTAGATTATACATTAGTAATTGCGCGGTCACTTTAACTTAATTATGGAGGAAAACAATGCTGGGAGCATCCGAAATCACTATTTAATATGAATCAATATTTGGTCTACAAATCGGCATGCGGACGACGAACTCTTCTATTGGGAGTTAATACGTATGTCTCGATAGATTAAATGATGTATTACGATTACGTCAATTATAGCTCGAAAAAAGTACCTTATTTTCCTTTCTTTGGGTGTTTTTTTATCATCTTCAATTTGCAAGATGTATTTATATATATATATATATATATTAATATATTATATAATCATTATATTATATTATAATAATATATTATATATAATATATATAATATATATATAAATATTATATAATATCATATCTATAATGGATATTGAAGTAGAGAACAAATCGCCAATGATATGTACTGTTCTTTAATAGATTGATGTCTAAAGCATATAAAAATATGAATAAGCGTAAGTTAGGCGTCACACAGATGAGATCGTAATAGAAGGAATGGCGTTTGTAATGTAACTACCTTACGAATGTAGCATTCTCTTCGTAGACATCATATGTGCATAGCTCTGGTAATATTCCTCATACAGCTCCAACAATAGTCGGCATCTATTGTAATCCCACTTGTTCTAGAACGCCTTCCCTGACTTGTAGACTGATGGAGCGACCCCTGTTCATCACTAATACACTCGCTAAGTTATCCGAATTTCTTAGGTGAGAATTAAAGTAGTGCTACTTTAACTCTTCTACATCCATGAGGAATGAAATAACTGTCTAGCAGTTCCGTGTACAATGTTTAGTATTCTCGGCTTTCCTGTTCCGTCGAAATTTTGTGTACATCTGAAAAGAGCAATACCAACGTCTTGCTCTAAACATTCCTTGTTTGTAGCAAGGCAGCACTCACGGCGGAAGTGTCCGTATTATGTGGTCATCAAAATCCCAGACATTTTCTTCTCGTACTAAGAAACCAGGAAGTTGAGCATATATAGACGAGCATCCATCTGTCCAGGGCTTCCCAAATTGTTTCTCAAAACCAAGTGTTATGTGTAGTGGAGGTAAGATATTTCTCTCTGTACAAGTGGTTCACGTTCGATGTTCCTGTCACCTGGCGTCAAGGTTTCCTCGGTGGCCATTCTCTGTATGCAGTGATCTTTGCGCCGGGACTGTCCAATAGCAACAACGGAAAGACAAAAAGCTTATTTGTCACCGACTTGCTGAAACTGGCAAAATTACCTTTTGAGGGTCGCGCATAATTTACGTCATCATGTACAGATAATTCGTAGCCTTTCAAACTGTCTTGACTTTCCTGCTATCCTCTCATATGCCGTAACGGCGTTGCTACTAATGATAACGCGGACCCGGCATGCTAGTCTACTTTTAGCCTAGTGTTACCACCACCACAAAACATTAAACTCACTGCTCTAGAAAGTGATAATGCAAACCACGTCGCGTAAACGATGGGCCTAAATATGCACCTAATAGATGGGCAGTACACAAATAGCGAAAATAGCTAGGAGCTATAAACAACATTCAAATGCACACTAACACAGATTCCAACTCTGCTGTTGAAATAAAAAGTAGCCACTTACATGAGATAATATCAATAGAGTCAATTTAATCTTGATATATCACTGAGATACATTGAATTTAATAACTCTATTATGTTAGCCATATAGAATCCAGCTAGTCATTATATTTATCATAATAACCTACGATGCAAATACAAGATCAGAGATAAATACTATCTCCAGAACAATAACTAAAACTTTCTAATTCAAGATATAATAGTTTCACCTGGAGTGACCAATAATAAGAGACCTTCAAAACTAGTATAAGAATAATTCAGAATATGATTGATAGAAATACAATATCAATGAACCTAAATGTGAGATTTTATCACAATACATGTAAGACGTTCTAAAAGTGTTACATACAATGCTTATACTCTAAATAGAAAGAACGATCCGCTGAGTCAATGCAACTTAGCTTAATATGTGGATAAAAGTTGAACGTAACGTATAGTATAAAGAACACTAGCATAAAGTGCGCACGACTGAATTAATTTAGTTACACTCTGCTAGGAGATATGGGCCGAACCAATGCGAATCCATGAGTTTTGCCGAAAGACGCGGATGAGGGCATCGAACAAAAGACATACCACGACATTCATTAACTGAGACTGCAGCAACTCCGCACCGTTAACCTAAATATATATCTCTCCGGATTTGTGTTCACACTATCCCTGTTTTCGTGCAAACATGCGATCCGTATTCATTGCATATTCCCTGAATGACCAAAATTCATTGCGCAACATACGATGGGATGTATATGCGGTTACCTTCAAAATTTTCACAGTCAGTAGCAAGTTTACTGCGATCGATATTCGGGAAGCGTGTGGTAACTTATGGAATCTACTGTTAGTATACCAATGCCTGGATGATGTCTCATCATCAATCTGAAATTACAGTTGGGAATGTTCTTCATTGTTCACACCGGGTACTGGAAACATTCTTGTCATGGGAGTGTTGAGTTTGCAATTGTCCTAGTGTTGGCTATCGAGTTTGCATGAATAAATAAACGGCCATGGCAGCAAGAGTGAAAATTTATTCGTAACAGAGAGCAGCAGGCTGCCGAGGCTTTCCCGGTAGATTCGTACCTTGTATTTATTCGCAGTGAAGTGACACGCCTACTACTCGCGTTATCGGCTCCCGCCTACGACTGCGGAGTGGCGACGGTTTTATTTTGACACTTACCAGAGCAGTCATTAAAGCTGGTGTTCTTTTACACAACGGCACAGATATGGCTTCGTTCCCAGTATGTACTCGGTACGACGATGAGAGCAGAGTATGACGAAAAATCTAGCGTTTGGAATTCTCCCATATTTCTCGGTACATGAAATCGGTAATCCATGCCGTGACATCAAAAATGGTAAACATTTTTGCTCAGTCCAAGCCACAGTCAGGTTTCACGAAATATAGTGGCTTCTTAGTGCTTATTGGGGACAGGCGGGCGCCAAAGGACACACTGCGATCCAAAGAGAATGCCACGAGAAACCTTGAACGCCAAATGACAGGGAACATCGAACGTGACCACTTGTACAGAGAGAAAAGATCATCTTACTTCCACTACACATGAAACTTGGTTGATAACAACTTTTGTTGAAGGCCGGATCTGATGGAGGAATGCTTCAGCATATAGTATAACGGTTTTCCTGTCTGAGTGCACGAGAAGAAAAAATGCTGGGATATTTTGACTGGCCTGCAGTTACGGAACATTCCGCGTAGATGCTTGCTTTGCTACACAAGAACTGTAGTTAGAGGCTAGAGCCGTGATTCTTTTCGACTGTAGCCACAAATTTCTAGAGGAAACAGAAAGCCGGAATCACTAACCTTGTACAGGCAGAACTGCTATCCGAACATTTTCCTTTCATGATGTTAGATGAGTATAAAGTTTTACACTACTTACATTCTCACCTAGAGAAATTCCGAATAACCAGCGAGTGTTAGTTAGTGGATGAGCAGGGTCGGATCGCCTTTCCATCGATGATCTAAATTCATGGAATCGTTCTCATGGCAAGTGGGATATGCAATTCATGATGGCCGACTATTGTTGGAGCTGCTGAGGAATATTCAGACGCTATGCACGATAGTCGTTACGAACGAGAAAAGTTGCTACCACGTAAGTATGTTTACATTAACTAAACCCTTTCCTTCTATTACATTCATTGGTTACTGATTTTCTATCTATTCATAGTTCTGTCTATATCTATATTTATCCTTCATTACATATCATTGCATTTGGTATTCTCTACCTTCTATACCAATTTCATATTTTTAATATATATATCATATATATATATATATAATATATATATATTATATATTATATATATATTATATATATATATATATTATATATAATATATATATTTCATATTTATATATAATAATATCATTATATTACAAACACATGCAAATACTCGCGGTTGTAAAAATAAAACACTCAAAGAAGTGAACAAAATATACTCTTTTCAGAGCTAATTGAACGTTACTCTAAATCACCATCATTTAAACTATTCACCATACAGGTATTTAACTCCCAAAAGATTCGTCACGTCGCATGCGCCTTTTGACAAAATAGTATTCCATATATACCGCTGATTTTCGTGATGGCTGACCCAGCCATATGTATCCTCCATCAAGTAAAGTGCTACAAGTGACCGCCAAGTACTATGTAATAATTATACTTAATTTTGTTGTGCTTAAGTGACTCACCCTAAGTCTGCCTGATTTTAAATTTTTAATTAATTAAACTGAAATATCCCGTTTATAAATAATTAATTAATTAAGATCATTTGCTAGGGATATGTTGGCTAGTTTTTCTCTAATCTACCATAGGCCTATAAGGGTGAGCCTAAAGCAAAAGTTGAGACAATAATGCGCAATAGCCAAATGCCCGCAGAGTAATTCCTCTAAACGAAAGCACTAAAAATAATTGGCACAGGGTTACGCGTGGTAATAACACGTAAAGCCGATCAACATAGAGGTTGCTATTATATAAATAAACTAAGTTAATTAATTAGATCCATCTTGCTTGAGGAATAATGTAGGCTAGTTTCTTTATCAATGTACCATAGCCTGATAAGGGTGATGTCTAAAGCAAATAGTTGAGAAAATATAGGGAGGCAAATGTTCTCACTTGCAATATCCTTAAAGAGAAGCACGTCAAACAAATAATGTGTTCCTGATTTTTTTTTTATGTCTTCCGAAGTCTGATCGGCATAACCGATCTATTTCCAACTTGTCTTATTTCAACTAGGGAACGGAGAGTCGCATTTGAAAAATTCCTTATGATAACTTAAAGTTGATTATCTGGCTGTGAAAATGAATTTTTATTTTTTGCGCTAATTTTTTTTTTATTTCAAGAATAGAAGGAACGTCGGATTTTTACTTTTTCTTTCGCGATTTACCCTCATATAGTGACATAAAAAAAAAAAAAAACATATGCAACGCCACGGGGATCACTTTACGGGGGGCCGAGCAAACCCGTACCCCCGAGCCATGATTCTCGTGTGGTGAAACAAAAAGCTATATACAAACCTTTAGCGGCCTACAACATTTAATTTAGATATGCATGAGGCTATCTGCAAAACAGTTTGGTAATTGCTTACCCAAGGGTTCGTCTCACCCCGAATTTTATGACAAAACACGATATAGTAGAAAAAAATCACGAATCAGATACAGAAACAGAAAACTCTCACTGAAGTATGTACGCGATGCACAATCAACAAAAAAAACCAATAACTTTCAATTTAAACGAACCAGCATAATAATTAAAAACTCAGGCCCTCTAAGTCAGGTTATGAAAGTTTTGTTAGGTATACACTTAGCTTTCTGCTGTATGCAAAAATTTAACCAAATCGAATATGTTCGGCAAAGGGGGGCGGTTGCGGCAACAGATCCGAGGACACACTCAATTTGTCATTATAAGAAAAGTCTTGGCGAAAAATTTTTAACTTTCAGAGGCATGTCAATTTTTTTCTAAAAGAGTACTTGACCGATGTTCGTTTCCACTATCTTCATTATTATTTTTGGTAATATCTGTGGGATTTTCCAAAAACAAAAAAATTCTTGGATTTTTTTTAACATAAACGAAAAATCATATGGGGTTTTTACAAACGTTTGAGATGGGGCGCTGTAACTTTTTTTCCCTAAGAGACTGCCATATTTTTGTTTTCACCAATTCTTTATTATATATTTTTCTATGTAGTTATATCCTGTGATTTTTTTTCTTATACAAATCGGGGGTGACACCCCTCTGGGTAACAATTCACCAAAGAAGTACATTTCCAATTCTGCCTACGTTCTTGAAAACAAAAAATTAACAAAACCTAAGAAAAAAAATAGGTAATTGTGAAGCAGAAGGGTTTCACCCACGATTTTTATGAAACATCACAGGATATACTCTAAAAAACTAATAAAATGAGAATAGTGAAAACGAAATTGTCGCTCATTTTAATAAAAAAGTATACCAGCCCCTCACAAGTTGTTAAAAAATCCCATAATGTAACTTAGTCAATATCTGATCTGCAATCAAGTTAGCTCTCATATTCCAGGCCTCTAAGATCAGTTATGTGTTTTGTTACCATTTACAACAGAGTGAAAATCTATGTAGGACAGTAACAACCATCTATATCTAACCTGAATAGTATGGCCCCTTTAAAAACGATGCACAGGGCTCACTAACTTTTTTATTGATAGAGAAGTCTATGAGGAAAATTTTTAACTTTGAGAGGCTGTAACTTTTTTTCCAAAGAGACTGTCATTTTCGTTTTCAGTATTCTTCATATTATCTTTTTACGGAACTAATTCGTGATTTGCTTAAAAAAAAATTTTTTTTTTTCTTTTTCAATAACAATTCCTGTTTTTTTTACAAAACTTTGAAAGGCGTACTTTTTTTCTAAGAGAGCGACGATTTCTTCTTCAACTATTCTTTTTATTAATTTTATTAGTATTCTTCCATTTTTAAAAATGGAATGACAACCTCTGGGATAACAATATACACAAAAAATTTATTTCCCCCAAAAAGCATCTATTAGGTATCATAAGAAAGCCCCATGTGAAGAAATTTTCTAAATCTTACCTCCTGTTTTATTGTAAAATGAAAAATTGCCCAAATTTTTTTTTGATTGGTAGCAGCAATGAATTGTTAGTTTTTGCATATATTTTTTTTAATCTAGCGCATTTTTCAGAACTAATTGACCCAATCCGTTTACTGTAGCATGTGGCCAAGACCACATTGGTTCGAGGGCACGAAATCACAAAATTTTAAAGTTCTCCAGCCTGACTATTGGGCAACAATGTTCTTCCTGTCTTCCCTAAAGTTTACCAGTCAGATTGGCTAGGCAAAAAGCTCTTAATTAATGACGTTGGAAATCCCTAACTTTACTAATAGTATCAGTTGCTAATGATCTATATATATTATATTTTTTATATATACTATATTCTTACTATAATATATCTATCATCAGTGATATTATGTTCTACATTCTCAGACAATGAAAGATAAAAAAAATTATATATAATATTAATATAGTATAAATATTATATATATATTAAATTTATTCATATACTATATATATATATATATAATTATGACTCATTCTATTCTGGTGTAGCAATGCACCTCAATAAATCAGTTACAGTCTCTATTAATATGTACATTGAGTATTACGAAAAAGTAAAAATTGACCGAAAGCAGTTTTTCATCTCTCTCTCTCTATCTCGGTATATCTTCCCTCTATATAAATTAATTAATGATTTCTTACGCACAGTTGTAGCTGTTGTATAAGTTCAGAATTTATCATATATCTATATATATTATAAATATATATATATACTATTAATAATTTTTTTTACTTTTTAAAGCTAAAAGTGGATACCTCAGGGTCAGACCGAAAAGATGGTTAGCATCGGTGGTCTATCCAACCTACCGGTGGGCGATAGGGGACTGTCACCCACACCATCTAGTCCACCGTCGGTCTTGAGCCCTGAATGGTTTTAGCAATAAATAAAACTATTGATATTATCGAAATTTGTTGTAGCGCTTCTGCAGCTAGCATGGATGCGAATGGATGAATATAAGCTATAATCAGATATTTTGCAGAGACAAACTCTATATCTTTTCCACAATATATTAGTCGTTCTTCTTCCTGTAATTAGATATAGATATAATTATTATATATCTATATTAATTATCATTTATATATATATTATATATAATATATACTAATTATATATCATTATATATATTATTTATATACGCAACATTTGATATATATATATATAAAATTTATCATATTATATATATTATATATATATATACTAATTATATATATAATCATTATATTATATATGGTATACAGCGACGAAAACTACGTCAGCACTGATTTTGATGAAACTCACAGGGTAGACTCCAAATTTGTCTTAAAATACAACAACAAGAAAACAATAAGATGACTATCTTATGGGGAGAAAAAGTTATTTGAATCGCAAAGTTAGTAAACCATATTTGGTATTTATATTAAATTCAAACTGATCCTAGGATTTTTTTAGGTTCTGAAAGGTGTACATTAATATTGATAGTGTCAATCCGCTCAGATTACTATGAAAGCCATAAATGCTGCCAGCGGGCGTTGATAATGCGGGTGGTGAAGCACCTAACACTCTGATGAGGGCCTGTTATGCACTGACGGTATGGCTTATCTATATCTATTACCAATTAAGGGAAAAAAAAATCTTAGAAAATGTAAACATTTGAAGAGAGACTCGGCCAAAAAGATTCACATTTCTGTTATCAGTATGTCAGGCGTTGACAAACCATATGTTAAAAATAACAAAAAACAAGCACTATTTTCGTTTTTGAAAACTGAAAAAGCAACTAGGCTTTTTTTAGTTTTGAATGTTTTTTCTTAGATGGTTTTAATGCTATTTTATTTAACTAACTAAGAATTCCAGGTGTCAGTCAATTCCTTATGTTTTAGTCACTTTTTTATCTTACTTTTTATAATAATTTTTAAAAGAAGCCAAAGCAAATACCTTAAATTAAATATAAGCTTAATTTTTTTACCATAACAAATAGTACAAGATATAGGTATAGAAACTGTAGTAGATTAACTGGGAAACTAAAGTAATGAAAATACAGGATACTGTTTTCATTTAGAAA
>JABUQX010109724.1:0-15000 GCA_015478945.1 Trachelipus rathkii
ATTATAGCCTATATATATATTATATATATATAGGTATCTATATATGATTTAATATCCGTTAGATATATATTAGGTAGTAGTAGTGATACTACTATATATTATATATCTAATATTATATATATATATATAAAGTATATATACTAGGTTCTTTTCAGTCTTATGAGGGAGACAAGAACTACTCGATTTAACATGTATCGAGCTCTTTCGAATTAGAAAACTCGCTCGCGCCCTATTTGCCCGGCAGTTTATGGTGAATGATTTGAAAATGTTAACGAGTGTTTTGTCTGGTCTAATGTTCCGGAAACTATTTATGGTATGCAGCAATTTAAAGTGTTAACGAGTGTTGTTATTAGAAACATTTTAACGAAAATATTTGAATAATTCCTGTATTAATTTAACAATTTTAAGTTAATAATTAATTTATGAGGATCGATTGAATTGAGATTAGTATCTATAGACTAGAAAAAGCTGAGATTCGTCCGAAACTGATCGTTGCGGCCCAAGCTGACGTCATATTGATAATTCTCAAGTTATTCTTTATAAAAAACATTTTTTACATCTCTCCTCCTCTCTCCTCTCTCTTTCTCTCTCTTCTGCTCCTCTCTCGTCCCATAGTCAAGTCTCCTTCCTCTTCTCTCTCTGCTCTCTCTCGTCTCTCTCTCTCTTTATATACTATATATTATATACTATATATATATTTATATATATAATATATACTTATAGATATGTTAGTAATATAAGTTATAGTATAACATATATTATCTAGATATATATAATATATACTATATTTTATATATGTTATATTATATATATATATATATTATATATATTATATACTATAAGAATATACTCCTACGTTATAATACGTATATATCGTATCTATTATATATATATATGTATATAATTAATATATATATATAGTATATATATGTATATATTATATATATAGGGTTAAATCATGCACATTTATTAATAAGTATTTTTGCTTTAATTTTTGGTTGTGTAGAGTTTAGGTTAGTTAGGTTTAGGTTAGGTTAGGTTAAGTAGGCGTTAGGGTTAGGTTGGTTAGGTTTAGGTTAGGCTTAGGATTAGAGGTTAGGTTAGGTTAGGTTAGGTTTGGTTTGTTAGGCTTAGGGCTTTAGGTTATCTATTTACGGCCTTTAGGGTTTAGAGTTAACCTTTACATAACTAACCTATCTAAAAATACTAAAACAAAAATTTTTGAAGAAAATACGTACTACAAAGTTTATAAATACTATATTTATAAATACTATTACTCGCGTGTGGGCGCAGCCGTATTACCAATCATACTATAATTATTATATACATAGCGTACTACATATATCGTTACTTACGATAAAGTATATTATTATTATTATTATATTATATACTAGTATATTGATAGCCGATAAAACTGTTTATATACGTATAAAAATATGGAGATGTACTATATATAGTATATCACTATCTACTACAAGATTAATTAGGTGATTCGCCTCTTGTTGGAAATAATAATTCCTACTGTAGGTCTTTTTTAATTTCCCAAGATATAAACTTTATTCTTACTATATTACGATATACACTCGATGATAAGTAGTATATGATTAGTATGAGATAGTTGACTATATATTATGATATTATATAATAATAGTATAATATATAATGGTACAGTATATAGATATAAATATATAGTATATATATAGATATATATAATATAATATATACTATATGTATATATATATAGTATATTACTATTATAGTATATTATATATATCTATATATATACTTATATATATAACCTATTTTTTTATCTTCGTTATTTATGACGGGCTAGGTTTCAAGGCGAAAATTTTTCCTTTGGGCAAATGGCTAGGCTTCTAATTCTGGCCTGGGAGTAAGAAACCGACGCAGATTCTTGATAGCCCTTTCCCACTCAACCACCAATCAGTTTCATTTGGAGACGATTCGTAGTTGTTTGCAATATTTGTAATTTTAATAGTTTTTAAGTACCTTTGAAATTAACAATATGTTCTAAATAACTCAAAAATTTTTGCTACCTTCCCCCCCAGTTGTTTTTGTTCTTTTATTATAACTTTACAGAACCTTGACACGGATCTTTAAACATAATCGATTTTATAATGGATTTTTCTGAGAAGAAGAAAAAATCAACATACAGGCTGCACAATCGATATAATATATTAATATAATCTATTATTTTCTGTAGTTAGGTTTATTAATTTATAATTATATTTGTATATATATAATAATACTATATATTATAGAGTGCATAGTATATATATATATAGTAAGCTATATATATATGAGTAATACTTCATTTACTAAGTATAATATTATAATATATATATTTATGGCACGAGCGATAATTTTAAAAATTGTATAATATCGACTTGACAGAAACCATCATGGCCTGAAAATGTATTAGTTTTAACATGTATATATAATATATATTTATATATATAATATATTATATATATATATATATAATATATATATATAATATTATATATAGTAATATATATAATATATATATATTATATATATTATATTATTACTTTAGTATATAGTTTTTATTAGTATTTGTCTACATCACTTTCTTTATAGCCTATATATAAAGTTTTAAGTATTATCCACTATTTAGTTTACACCGATATAGAATATCTATATATAAATATGTAGTATATATCTTATATATTATTATATAAATATTATATATATTATAGTTATCTCCGGACACTAAAGAAGTTACCCGCATGATATCTCGGAAATAAGATAGGTACAAGAAAACTGATATATATATATATGGAATCGCGTATGAAATTTGTATGGAAAATGAAAAAATTTATTTTTTTGTATTTTTTTTTTTAATCTCCATAAACTACGGAATGGTAGGAGAAAACTAAAAAACAGTTGTATATGGACTCCAGAAACGTATAGAATATTTTTTTTTGTAACAGGGCTCGAGCCGACGGTGGGACAGAGGGGGACGAGGGGGGGGACGTTTCGCATACCCCATAGGGGAGGGGCTGAGGACCCCCGCGACACCCCAAATACCAAAGAGCGGGGGTTCCCGGAGACCCTCCCCGGAGGGGGGGAAATAGTCCATAGCCCCGTCCACCCGTCCCCCACAGGAGGCCGAGAGCCCCGTGACTCTTTGCATATTTGGGTTTACCTCGGGGATTCTTTTGTTAAAAAAAAAATAAAAAATCTTATTCCAAACATATTCATGCGCTGATTCTAAATTTGTTATTAGTGTTCTTGTACCTATCGTAGTTTGGAGATATGAAAAAAAAATAAAAAAAAAAAAGAGTAATTTTTTTTTTTTCATTTTCCATTAAAATTTCATACGCTGATTTCTCCACGTATATATGTTAATCAGTTTTCTTGTACTTATCCTAGGTATAGAAGATATCATCGCGGGGTAACTTCTTATTAGTTTTCACCTATATAATATACGTAGTATATCTATATATGATATATAGTATAGTTAATTTATATATAATAATATATATATATATAATATTATATATAATATTATAGATATATAGTATATTATATATAATATATTTATATGATACTATATATAATTATATATTTACTATTATATTTATTATACTATATTATTATATATTATATATATATATATAATATATAATATAATCATATATTATATATAATAGTATGATATATTATTATATATATAATAAATGCTTGGATAGGTGATCAGAAAGGGATGGTATAACTATAAAGGTGGTTTGGGGTGGGGGGAGAGAAATTGAGGCAAATGGTAGGAAGTGGATAGTGATTTCTGTGAAGAGAGAGATATTGTGGTAAGTAATACTTTCTTTAGCACCAAGCTAAGAGTAATCCCCATTAAGTATTACTAGAGTTTATTTGGTGTATGGTAGAGTGATGGTAGGTTCGCAAGTGAAATAGATTAATGATATGATTTTTGTGTTGGTCATCTGAAGAAGGAGATGTTAAGTATGTGATGGACGTTGTGATGTGTTAAATCAGTGAGTGGGTTTAGGAATGGGATGTGATTACCGGATCATTATGTTGTTCTATGTAAACTTAAGTTAGTGGGCGTTTGGATGGAGAGGAAGGTGCTAAGAAAGGAAGTGGTAAGAATTAAGAGTGTGAGAAGTTAAGTGAGGGCAAGAGGAATAAAAAGGATAATAAGGTTAAGTATGTAAGTGCGCTCGCTAGTAAATCGGTTTAAATGAATGTGAACAAGTTGAATTACTGGTGATAGGGGGAAATGAAGGACCGCAATTGTTAGTAGTGAAAGGAAGTGGTGGATGTGACCAAAGTAGGAAGTAAGGTGGAATGTTAACCGAGCGGAATGGTGGAATGAAGAGGTGAAAGAAAGAATATATATTAAAAGGGTAAAAAAGGAACGTTACAATGTACAAAAAAGCAAGTGATGAAGTTTCAAAAAAAAGATGCTGGGAATTTATGATTAAGGGAGGGGAAAAACAGAAATACTAAATAGGCTGTAATAAGTAGGAGAAACAAGAGGTAAACTGACAGTTTGAAAGGAGATGATGAGGACAATAAGGAAAAATATGGAAGCCTTCTGAAGGAGCCGCGAAAGGTTAAGAATGAGAAATAAGGGAAATCTGCTTAGAATAATGAATAAGGGATGGTGCTTTTGATTAACTGATGAAATGGATGTGAGGGGAGTGTGGCCACAAAGCAACCTTCGAAAATCTGGCCGAATATTAACAAGTAAATGATGAGCGGTTAGTGATGTTGTGGTTCTTGATGGTAGAAAGACAAGGAATAAGGGTATTTTTTGGGGATGAGGTTATTATAAGTAAGGAGGAGGTAATGGGTAGGGTGAGAAAGTTGAAGAAATGGTAAATCTGCAGGTATAGATGAAATTACTAGTGAAATGATTCAAGACGGAGGGAGATGGTGATTGATTTGGAAATTTGGAAGTTGTGTAATAAAGCGTTTATGGGGGTAATAAGGGTTCCAAGGGCATTGGGAGGCAGAGGCCGGTAATTAGTACCCTTGTATAAGGGTTAGGGAGAAAAGGGAACTGGTAAAAATTATAGGGGAAAATAAGTTTTAATTGGAGTTGTGTAGGGGAAAGGGATATGCTTGGGTATTTTGGTCCGAAAGAGTGGCTTCCGATGAAGGGACTCTGATGCGCGTGAGGGTGATAGACAAGGTGCGTTTGGAGTGTAGAAGGAATGTGTGGGATCAAATCTTTAAACATTGAAGATAAGACAGAATGATTGGAGGAAAATGAGGGAGAAGCAAGAGGAAATTAAAATTAGGTTTTTATGGATTTTACCAACAGGCGTATAGGGAAATAGAGTTTAATAGGGAAGCTGTCTTTTTTGGCAGGCTATTAGTGATATACTGGGTCGTTGGTTGGTAGGCTTCTGCACTGGAATCAAAAGTATGTTATGACGATAGTGAAGCGTGCGTGTGAAGAATAAGTGGTGTCAATGGTGATTGGTTAGGTGTGTGTGGAATAGCGGGTTGAGACAGGGTTGTGTTATGTCTCCTGGTTATCTCAAATGTGTATTCATGGAGTGGGGTTATGAAAGGAATTTCGAGGTGGGGATTGGGCAGGGACAACTGGGAATGGTGGTTTAGAATGGATGGAGAATGGGAGAGGGAAGTGTAGGGTGCTGCTAACTACTATTGGTAGGCGGATGTGACTCTTAGGTTCTACTGTGCATAAACGCACGTTAATCTGAAGAGAGTTTGAGAGGTTCGGTGGACTGGGTTGGTCGCAGGGTAAGGAATAGCGAGGGGTCTGGGAAAGTAAAACGTAGTAAGAGTAAAGGATGTTATGTTTGTGTATATGTGGGGAACAGTCCTCAGTGTGAAGTTATGTTGAGAGAGAGGGGTCAGGCGGGCGCCTGGGACAAGCTCGGTATATAGTATTATAAATATTTAGGTTTGATTATAAGAAACAAGAAGAGGGTGAGAAGAGGAAGCAAAGAGATAGATGCAGCCGAGTGTAGAAGGAAAGGTTGTGAATGGGCAAGGAGAAAGGTGGTTCTGGTGCAACTTAGAAATATAATAATCGTATTGGTGAATGTAACGGGACTAACAGTCTTGAGTGCGCTAGAGTCCTTACATGAGGGTATGTTGTTGTTACCTAGGTGTGTTATTGTATGGTAGTGAGACTATGGTACGGAATAAGAGAGTATAGATATAAGGTTCAATGTGTTCAGTATGGACAATCTTAAGGAGGCAATTGCTAGGGTTGTGAAAGAATTTAAATAAGTGAGAACCATGATCACGGTATTGAGAAGAGTGGTGTGGTGGGTGAAGAAAAAGAAAGGGGTAAATGAGAGAAGACTAATGAAAGTAATTTTTTGAGATGGTTTTGGTCTGTTGGAAGAAATGAATGAAAAGTCGGTTGTTAAGACGGGAATGTATAGTGGAGAGTGTTTGGGAAAGCGACCGGCTGGGAGACCGAAGAAGAAAGTGGATTGAGTCGGTGACGAATAGTCCATGCAAGGAGAGAAATGTGTGGTTTGGCAGACAGGCGAGAATAAGAGGTGGCGCCCATAAGGAGTAAATGGCGGGGGTTTTTGTATGGGGGCTGGTTGTGGTCCACAGGCCAGGGGGATGAGGAACCCTTACATGAGCCAGATACTTACCATAGTGAGGGTTTCCGTCGCCGGGCCTCTCATGGAACATCGGCTTCCTATCGTGGTGGATTTTCTCTGCTCTGTGACGAGCTCTCACTTAACTATATGGAGGGACGGCAGGATGGGGGAGGAGGGGGGCTTTTCTCTTTTTCGAGTTGTACATGTTCTCGGATGTGCTCTGTAGGGCTACTTGTTTTTCTTTTTCATATCTCTCATCTAACTTAGTTGACACAAGAAGACAGAAGCAAGGTATCTACCTATATAATGTAATATATATAATATAATATATATATATAATGAATAATATATGTATATCACTATATTAGTCATATAATATAACATTACTATATGAATTACTACATATATACTCTATATATGTATATATATTAGTACTACTCTAGTAATATAATATTTATATATATATATATAGGTTCCACTTGAAAATATTAAAAACTATATGCGAAGAAGCATGTAAAATTGGGGTTTGTATCAATAAAATCCGCGCGACGAAGGGCTATAAATCTGGGGTAGAGGACATGCTCGTAGAGAGATTTATAAAAGAAGGAGGTAACTGCTCGCGGAGCAGCTAAATTCGGAGACGAATGGTACCCTTAAGTTATCATACAGATAAATATGCTATACGAAATTTGTACTATTGGACGCGACATTTATTTTCAAGCGACACATTTTTAGATTTAATTTTTTGGAAACCCATTTAACTTATCGACGAAAAATCGATATGACAATGCGATATTATACTGCGTGTCTCGCCTCCACTGAACTTGAAAAGGATCCTATACTAACTATATCTATATTATATATCGACTCAGTTATGATATAGGAGGTAGGCGACATAATATATAGTAGTAATAATATATACTATATAGTATATATAGTATAATACTATATATATATACGTATATTTTAAGCCTATAGGCCAGCCTCCGAAAGCATCATGTGCATGTAACCTAAAAAAGTTAATCACCAGCGGGCAATAATATCATTTTTTTTGATTTTAGCAAAGCAATTTCAATCGATGAAGACTTAAAAAAAAAAGAAAATTATTTTATTCTAAATATGGTCTATTAATAACGGAGTACTATATAACATATTAGTCATATGTCCGTATGTAGTGCTTGGACGGAGGATCGCAGTTACCGGCTGCTCCTCAACATACCTTGCGGTCTCATACCTCTGGGCCCATTTCTGCTTTAGAGCCGTGCGTAGAAGAAAAAGTTGACCAACATAGTTTTTAATTCTGCTGCTGGAGAAAAATATGTATTTTTCTTGATTATTTCCTTTTTAAGGGCGGGTTTCGAAGCTCGTTAATGGTAGGAAAGACAGAGTGGGCGGGACGAATCCCACCCGTCCTCCGCCCCGTCACGCGCGAGAAACCCCTGACTCTGCCATCAATTCTTGCTTTAACACCCCGCACGCCCACCGTGGGGACAAATTCTTTTAAGTTAAAAAAAATAAGTAAAGGAAAAAAAATAAACATTTGGTCCATCTTCTCCTACCTTACCTTAAGAAAAAGTCTTCCTGGTAGTTTTAAAGAGACTCCGACTTAGCTACAGTTTCAAACACTGCTTCATAAATATTAAAGTCAAAGATAGGAATCCCTTTACTTCATATTATTTTAATTATAAAAGTGTATTTTTCTCTTTCATTGTTGAAATGGCTTCAAAAATTACCCTCCCCATTGTAAAGGGGAGTGTGTAATTGCGAATGACCCGGGGAAAAGCTAATGCGCTCTGAGGGTGTAATTCTAAATTCTATCCTCAAACAAAAATATTAACCTGAACAAACTGTGCCTCCCTTTTAGATACCTAAACTTCTATAGCGAAGACTATGATCTACGACTTCACCTATGATCTATGATCAGAAAAAAAAGACCTTAAACCTTTTATACAGGTGCTAACTAACTAAGAGTAAGCTATCTCTAACGGTAAATCAAGTGACCTTGGGCTCTTGCAAAACTGACAAATGAATCTCCAGAGAATTTGCCCTCAAGAACCACAACCAATGATTTGAGCTTGAATCTGCAAATATAACTCTGGTGCTCAATGTAAACAGAAAGTCTGTTTACCATGAACACCAAAAATTTTTTTTTGAAGTTGTTGGTAATAAAAATCATTATTATAAAACGATTTATTTTAAATGAGTTTAAAGTATCGAAAGTAAGGGGTTAAATTTGCCTTGTCCTACGTTTATCTTAATATATCTAAGTAATATATCTATAAGGTAAGTTCAGAATCGAATATAACAATTAAAGGCCAGCAACCAATGTCAAGGTCTGGCAAAAATATATATGGAAGTTTATTTACAAGATCATACAGCAAACCATGTTACGCATGTAAATTGGTGTGTAACAAGATATGTGACATACTATGAGGTGATAAAAGATGATGCAATAAAAAGATTCAGCTCGTCTTTAATTGATGAATCTTTTTTCTATTTGTCTGTAAATCTATGATTCTCATACTGCGGTTGTTAATGGTCAGATCCTAAGAACTTCTGAAGCAAAAGATGGTCCCTGGGCCGAAGAGTAGAAACCAGGGCCAAGGAATCGAGACCTGGAATACAATATGTAACACATATTACATTCCATGCTTAGCCATTTGTAGTTAAACAATAAGAATAATAAATAATAATAATAAAATAAATAAATAAATAAATAAATAAAAGAAATAACAATAAAATAATATAATATAATATACTTTTAGTTTAGTTTACCCTGTGGGTGATTCAGCCCTCTGAGAAGGGGGTCTTCAGATTAACTTCTGCTTCAGACAATGGAATGGAACAAGAGGAAAAATTGATATCCTCTTGGAACATAAACTTAGCCAGTTTATTGTGAGGTGATTATAGATAGGCATGGTGAGGTAATATATTGACATAAATGTAGTTTCAAAACAATGATTATTAATAACATTATATATATATAGTATAATAAACATAATTTATGGAAAATAAATATTAGAATCGCTTCTAATGGTCACACACAGAAGAAGATATCTCAAAAATGTAAGACATTCGTTTTAGTTTTCGTGAAACTTCATACATTTTGATGAACGGTATTTTCAGGTAGATCAGTAAACTCTGGTGTCGTCTACTCGTAGAGGTCGTATCAATTCACACAGTCAGCGATAAATTTTAAGATTTGGACCTTAATGGATTATAGTGTTAAAAAAAATTATATTGCAAAATATGCATTTAGCAGGTTGGTTTCCACTTCTGGATTATTCAGTCAACACTTTAGTATACATTTAAATTTTTTAGAATGTTCAGAAGATGCCTACAGCACTGGTTTAAGCTTAATCCCCCCCTCCACCTCTTTTATATTGCAATTTGTAAATGAAAAGTTTTATTGTAACTTTACTCGACAAAAGTTGAGAGTTATATTAGAGATCTGTACAGCTAGTGTCCGTCAGTGGTCATGGATGCGCGTTCGTATAAACTTTTCTACTATCTATATTGAACGTGCACCGTGGTAAATCCTACACAGCATACATCATCTGTAATACACTAAAATACAACACATTAAACAAGTTATATATTAATGATATATAATATATCTTATATATATATATATATATTATATTATATTACATATAATATATTAAATATATTAATTAATTATTATTATAATATATGATATATATTAATCAATAAATTAGATATAAATATTTATAATATAATATATAATAATATACTAATATATATATAAATAATGTGTGGTGTGTCGTGTGAGAGTAGGATTTCCTACTCTCATATCGATATGTTACACTTAGCTAATATATTAATCTAACATGTACAGTATAACTAAATCATTACTGACATGTTATTTTGATTGTTAAGATTTTACTTAATACGGTTGTTATAATTTTGCATACTGTCTAAATAAATATTGTAAATGGTGACAGAACGCGATATTGATTGAGTGCCACTAAGGAGATATGCGAGATTGAGGAATTATGGGATAATGGTGAAGGTACAGTTTGTATACTTAATTTACAAAGATAGAGAGTTGTTTAAAAAAACAGGTCACTTGATCCTAAGTCAAGAATAATTAGGCTATTAGTGATATAGTTGTTAGTTAATACAAAATCTTTACTAAGAAGTTTATAATTTCTTATCCGTATAATCAAATGTGTTTTAATTTTAATTATGAATTCTCCTTAATTAAAAGCTGACAGGTAATAAGGAGAGTATAATTTATGTCACTATATAATAAAACAACTATCTACTGATATATAGTGCTGTTATTTAGTCTGTGCACTATTGGAAGATAGGGCTTTTATAGAACACTAATGGCATTCTCGTACGAGGTTAGGGGCCGGGTTAGACTGTGACACTGCTAGGGATTGTAGTCCCCATTTTAGTGCAGAGCATGCTGATGGTCGGATGGGAAAACACGTAATTTTTTCTAAAATATGATTTTGTTATATATGTGGCGTAAAGCTCTTGTAGACGTTTCTCAAAGGAATTCGTCTGGGTGGCGTTTGAATGGCTCTGTGAAGGTTGCTCTTTGCAAGAAATAGAAGATACGAAATTATGCATAGGAGCCTGTGTAACAGTATAGGAGCCGCTAAGAGCCTACGTACGATTCACAAAAATCATTCAATCGATAAATTAAAAATACTATCTAATAACTGGTGAAGAAATATATTTGTATAGAGAACTGAAAGCACTATCCTCGAAAGCATAATAGGATATATCTATTATTGTATAGTATTATATACTGTTCACTACACTATTGGGCTGTTTATATCTATGTCAATCACTTAGTCAAAAATAATATATAACTCACAAGTAGATCTTTGATGCATGAGGGCAAATTATATGTATTTATTCACTGAAGTTTATGGTGGCTCCTCAGATAGCTCCTTAATATGGAGAATTAAGAGTGGAATAGTTTACGTTACATATTTTATGTCTCATAGAAAGTTGTCTAAATCTTGAATTAGAATTTTATGGATCATAGCTACTATAAATTATATTTTAACATAATCAAATGGTAATTTTTATTATAAAAAGGATAGTGATACTTCTGGTGAAATACTACTATTATTATGCTTTAAAGTAATGTTATGCAAAACTGGTACATATAATATAACTAGTAATATGCACTAATCATAAGGCAGTTCATTCCAAGAGTAGTTAAATAGAATTACACTAAATATATCATCAAATTTGTGAATGGTAGGAGTGGGATAGTTTTCACTTATAGTAAATATACTTGAGTTACTATTTGGAGCGTGTTGAATGCACACGCGAGCTAGGAAGTTTCGAATATAAGTGAATCTGGGTCTCAGGATAGAGTGTATTGGGTTGATATATTTGTATTCTTTTATCATTTAGCTATATACTAAATTAATATTAATATATATTATATATATATATATTAAGTAAATATGATATTATTATTAAATTATGATATAATATATTTAATATATATCTTTTAATACTTATGATTGAGACTTTCTCAATGTTGAGGGGTATAGTCGTTATGTAACCGATATAAGAGGGTTAATACCTACTTTCAGAACATTGAAAATCGGTACACAACGTTATTCATAATCTCAGTCCTCAATAATTAATATTATTTATATTTATAATATTAATGATTTAAATTATTTATATATAGAGTTATTAAATTAATGGCAGTGGCAAGGTTGGGTAGCTATGCAGGGCTGTATAATGCGCTTGGGGAGAATGTTAATATATACACGTAAGTCTTTGTGAAATGCGTTAGGTGATTTTATTAACCTAGGGTAATGATGTTACCTGTATTAAATGTATAGGTAGTTTAGAGATCTTCTGTTATTAGGTAGCTTATGGTTCTTAATATCAGTTCTTGTGATTCTAGTATTAATTAGATAATCTAGGGACGTGTTAGGTGTGAGAGAATTAGATAAAATGAGGAATGAATACGGTTATATAGAAAGTTGACGTGTGTGAAAGATGGGGTAAATGATAAGGAAAAATAAATGAAAGTACAGTAATTTGAGTAATGAGTTTGGTCTACTATAGAGGAAAAACGGGGTAGTGGATTGAAGGTGAGTTTCGGGGCAGTAGGTTTACAGTCTAGTAAGAGAGGTTGTCGAATGCTAAGTAGAGGGGATTCGACGGGATGTGGGAACAGATAAAAAGTGTGATAGTAGATTCAATAAAGGAATGTATGGAGGAGAAATGTGAGTTATGGCATGAAGGCGAGATAGGTCATAATAGGGAGTGAATGTGCGGGGTTTTGGAGGGGTAGGTTGTGAGCTCAATCATGGCCATAAGGGATTGAAAATAATCTCCTAACTTAGACGATAATGCATAGTGAGAGTTACGTCGCTTGTCCCTTGAGGTTCTTGGTGGGGATTTTTATTGATTGCGACGATTATATATATTACTCACTTATAAGTGATATAGAGGTGAGCGGTAACGTCTGGGCATATACTTCTCTTCGTACTTTAGTATCATAATTCTTATATCTAACGTTTCTGTTCCGCGTGCAATTGCGCGCATCTTACCCTGAAATCTCCTTAGTCAATTGGAGAAAAAAGGTAGTGTAGTAAATTATGTGGAAGTGGTTTGTACTCTTTGATCTGGATTATTGAGTCATTATTTCTTTCTTAATGTATGATTATCATTTATTATTATTATTTGTATAGAGTTTGCATGTGATTTGGAAGTTGCCCCTCGTTCAACATATACTTCTCTATGTCTCAATCTAGCATCTTTCATCAGTGTTGTGGGAAGAGCGCATATGTAACTACCTTAGCCAATAAAAGGAACGTAGGATCATTCTAACTAGGTCGCCTTATTTAGCTCTCACTTGTATATTTACTAGATCTGATTGAAAACCCTTCTCAACCTCATTTCTTAGACCATCTGGAACTGTCATATTTTTCGCCTTCTTTCCGATCCCCGCCAGTAAACGACTTTCGGCGTCTCGAGGCCAGCTTGTGTCGAATACTTTCCTGGTTTAACAGATTTAATGGTTTTCCGCTCCCTTAGGAACTACAGGGGGGCTGCAACCGTGTGGAGGAGGCCGGGAATATTTTTTCCCAGGGGGAGCTCTTTTACGTTTTTACAAACTTCGCCGTCGTTTTTAAATATATGTTTTTTTTTTATTTGGTTTTTACAGCCCGCGGTAGGCCGGGTCCCCGCACGTGGCGGTGGGCGTTCTGGCGGTCATTCCCGGGGGCCCTGGGGGGGTGCGGGGGGGCTACTGTGTGCGCCCGTGTTGCCCTATCACTCCGGGCGGGCGCGAGGCCCGCAAAACATTTTTCGGGGGGGGGTGGGGGGCATTTTGGGTCCGCTGCTTGGCGTTATTCTTTGTTAAAAAAAAAAAATTTAAAACTGACCGGGAGTTGTATAAACGTAAAAGGTCGTTATACTTTTTGATCTTCCGTTACTACTTAAATTTGATTGTTGGATCTATACTAGAAATATATTAAATAAAAAACAAAAAAAATTCGAAACTGACCATTGTGTAAACGAAGAGGTCTCTATATATATAATATATATATATAATATCTTATATATATATATAGGACCTATCTGTTTTAACGACTCCGTCAGTTTTCGAATTTTTTTTGTTTTTTTATATTTAATATATTTAGTAATATGATCCTAACAATCAATTTAAGTGGTAAACGGACATGATTCAAAATATATAGGACCTTTACGTTTTACAACTCCGGTTAGTTTTAATATTTTTTTTTTTTTAAAAACCAAAGGAATACCCAGGGTAAACCGCAAAGATGCAGGAGGGTCGGGGGTCTTCGGGCCTTCGCGGGGAACACAGGTAGGACTAATTTTCCGCCCCTCCGGGAGGGTCTCCGGGAACCCCCCGCTATTTGGTATTGGGGTGTAGCGGAGGTTCCTCCGCCCCTACGGGTAATGGAAGAACGTCCCTTTTGTCCCCGTCGGCTCGAGCCCCTAATTTTTTTTTTTTTTTTTGCAGTTTTTTTATTATTTTTTTTTACATTTATTGTAATAAGCTTATACGCTGTATATATAAAGAAAGAAAGAACAAAGTTGAATATTTGAAAATTAAATATTTCAAATTGTAAATTCATGGAGTTTGAAAGAGTGTAAATCAAAATAGGGAAATTATCGAGGAAGTATAAATCTTCTCCAAGCTTTATCCGGGGACACATAGAGGTAAGGGAATATCAGCAGTCCTAGGGACACATAGAGGTAAGAGCATATCAGCAGTTCCGGGAACACATAGAGGTAAGAGCATATCAGCATTCCCGGAGACACTTAGAGGTAAGAGCATATCAGCAGTCCCGGGGACAAATAGATATAAGAGCATATCAGCAATCTTTATTAAAAGACCTGGACGAAATATGCGTAAAAC
>JABUQX010109724.1:22500-35757 GCA_015478945.1 Trachelipus rathkii
ATATATATATTATCCCTATACGACTCTCTGATATATATAACAGTCTAAACAACTTTATTATTTTACATAACTAATACCATAGCACTACATACCCCTCCTAACTATAGAAATAACTTAGCTCTCACTCACGCTAGTCATGATACCGCGGCTCTGCCTTCGTTTGCTGCTTTGGACAACGACGCACTTTTTTTTCTAATAATGTGTAAACGAAAATTAGTTGTTGCTGTTTGATTAACCTAGTTTCAAATAACCCTTTATAAGCGACCCAATTATACAACTCTATTATATATATATAATATATTATATATATCAGTATATATATATATACTGTATATACTAATACACTATATAATCTATCTAATCTATCTAAAATAAATAACAAACTATATTATATAAACTAATATATATACTATTTATATATCAAAGATTATTATATACCTAAATATATATATCTATACTTCCATAAGATATACTGCATACATGAAACCATATATACTAAAAAGCTAAACATCACGCGCCACTTCGACTTTTTCAAGCATTACGCGTATTGGCATTAAATAACTCGCAGGCTGCTAGGGTTCCTTTTAACTTAAACACGTATCTCAAATAGGGATAAACCAAATTTTCGAACGATAATATATTCTCGAGAATCGCTCGCATTAATTTGCTGACCTCCCTCCTTAAAAACTAGGATTCTAACAGCAGAGATATGAGCCTTATATGCGGATAAACCCCTAATCTGTTGTACAAGTGCTTGTCTCAACTTATCAAGTTTTTGAACAAATCAACGATAAATAAAAAATTGGTATCGCCATATTACTACACTATTTTTTACTTTAATATGCCCCTTTCTTATTTAAGTTGACCTCGATCAGCACTCAAATTTATCAACCTTCTAATAAAAATAACACTTTCACCACTTTTTCTACTAATACCTCTACTATTATACCCATCCTTTTACACCCGCATCTATATAATTAGTATCTCAAGACGCACATCAATATATTATATACTATATAATATATCATATACTTTAAACTATCACTAATAATATAGCAGCACCACGGATCTACATAGTATATAACTCAATCGTTCATAAATCATTATCCAACGAATTTATAATAATATATATATATATAGAACACTATAAGGAAGGTATAAAATATCCAAATTATCTCTATACTTAACATTATACTAAACGAAATCTTTATACAAATTATATAATGGATATATACAAACATATTATATATCAATTTATATATATATATATAATATATATAATATATACCTATATATACTATATATATATATATATATAATATATTATACTCACATATCTATGGTAAAAATGTTGTCGAACATTTTACATTAATATATATAACTTATATATACATGAATTATAAATACTATAAACTAGAGGAGCATATATATATATACATATCAATAAATAAATATAGTAAACCAATTATCCCCATATAATATATATAATATAGTAAAATATATATACTATCTCTACTATCTATATATATAGATAACACTATACTATACAACCTATATTATTCTTCATTAACTGTACCTCCTCTTCCATAAGTCGTTTTAGGATTCTATTCCAACAGATTCACACTCAATTTTAAAACACTTTTAATTCATGTCTCCTTGAGAACATCATTAAAAACGATAACATTACAGACGGGCAGCCTTTCACGATTTGCAAATAGCACTTTTTCACACGCTCTATCCATATTCACAAAAAAAGCCAAAACAAAATATATCATATTTATATACTATATACTCTATATCGAATGATTCCATATTAACTATTAGAGTTTGCCTTAACTTATTTACAAACTACTGTATATATATATATAATTATATATAATATACACTATAAAAACTTCATATGACTATATATATATATATGTGTGTGTGTGTGAGTAAAATGTACATGCAAAAAACCAATATACTTTGAGGACGACCGCGCGCTCGATATATAATATATAGTATATCTCTGTACAACCTACTTATATATATATATAGGTTATATCCACTACGTACCAAATTACCCTAATGTATATATATATATCATAGGGGTCATTAATATAAAATACTACCGGGATCTATATATCATTTACATTACTATATAGCCTCATTCACTAGTATATAGAATATACTTCATATATCCACCATGATACTCACTTGGTGAGTGAATCATAGCTGTGAGTTCTACTGATATATATACTATAAACCTCCTCTACCTATATTATATATATATATATAATATAATATATATTATATTATACATATATATTATATATATATCACATCCTCTTTCCCTATACCCTACATATCTAGTACTATAACATACTGTATCCCGTATACAAGTAGACTCTATCTATACATATATAATATATCTATTATTCACTATGCATTAATACTACGTAATCCTAAGTCCTCCTCTATATACTAATATATATATATATACACCATACAATATATTATATATTCTCTATATTCATATACTTATACCTTTTCAATTCTTTTACCTTTTACGCTCTTAACTCTTAATTGCTTTCTTTTCTTTCTTAACAGTTTAATTTTTATAATTTTTTTAATTATTTTTACTAAATTTATTTTCATTTTTTGCCTGTACCATATAGTCCGTTATTTACATAGTACAATAGTAAGGTTAAAAAACTATTCTAAAGAGCCCTCACTTTCGTATCTAACCGCCCTATTTGAAATATCTATTTACATTTTGTATTCGCACCATTCAAATTATTTTTACTTTTGAGCCAACGACCAAACAAACCCACACAATAATATATACTATATACTACTTATTCTATACTCTAACTTACTACCCACCCACTCCCTTTCTCATATTATATATATATAGATATATATTATATATGACTAGTATATATAAGAATAATACTATGAGAAAGTAAAATTTAACTTGTATGTAAATTATTAACTATATTGTAACACAGCCACTAAAGGATTACTTAAAATATAAGGCATCTGAATTTATAATACAGGCAATTTCCTTACTTTATTAGCCTTGGGCTTAACACCATTATACATAACTCTATATATATTAATATATTATATATTATAATATATGCTGACCGTATATCTTATTACTACCTAATACCTATTATTCATATATCCCTTTATATATACGATTTATTACTATATATACTATATTATCATACTATTATATATACTCTATGTGACTCTAACCGTGAGCTATACTCTATATATATATATAGAGCTCACAATATAATATTGTCAATTACCTTCACTTCACCGACTATTATATATAGAATTAATACTATATACATATTATAAACTTCTGACCACTACTCACCTATACTATATACTCTACCATCATCATCTATACCCTACTCATAAATACTACCTTATATATATATATATATTATCTATATATATATACTATACTACATACTACAACTCTTTTGAGTACCTCACTTAATAATATATACAATTACGCACACCTCTGCCTCATTTTACTACATATAAACGTATAAAGAATTAATATGAACTAAAAATTACTAAATAAACTTCAACACCCCATTTTTTTCTGCCCCTTCCGCCCCCCTCTAGGCCTCCACGCCCAACAAGGGTGGGACCGTTAATCCGACCCTTACCTTCCCCACCTTTGAGCAACACTGTTCTAAAGGGCCTGAACTAGTAAAGAAATTATTTCTAAACAATAAAACAGAATATAAAAAATAAAATACTCTTCAATTTTGTGGAAAAAAAAAATATTAGTTCTTTTCATACTCGATCGGTTTCTTTTTTAATAGTTTATTATTATTATAGTTTCATTATTTATCTCATTTATTCTCATTATTTACTTATTATATCATTTATCTTAGTGTCATATTAATATCACAATCTATTACTTCTTATTATTATTAATCATTATTATTCATTATCTCTTTAACTACTATATTTATATTCTTTATTAGTATTAACTATTAATCATTATTATATTATTATCTAATTATGTATTATCTCTCTATTTTAAATCTTGACTTTCAAAATAAAGCCAATTGTTATCCCAAAGCAGTTAACCAAAAACACCATCCAACATTTATAATAAATTAAATTTAAAAATTTATACATAAATAAAACAATAAATAAATTTATATAGTGTTTTTCTAATGGCTAAATTTTTTTTTAAATAGATACTATTCATAACAATTATTGGAGAACTTTTTATACTAGAGAATTATATATATACTCTATATATATATATAACTCATACAAATAGTCTATAACACTATACTGCTCAGAGTACATACACCTATCTCACTTATTATATATATATAATAATATACTAATTAAGCACTATCTACATATATATATACTCACTAGTATAGTATAGTGTACAGGAGTATATATACATACATACATTATATTTTTATTACCTACTGCGACATACACGCATACATATTATCTTACATTACTTTAAGTAATCACATATATATATAGCCTATACACACACATAAAGGCTTCTATTAATTATATATATATATTACACTATACATATACCTCAGCACAGTAGATTAAATACATAATTATACCTCATATATCATCGCGCCCTAAGGGTCCATCCGAGTTTTCTCAGAAAACTACGCTATACCACTACCGACTTTCCCTTTTATGGTTGCGCGCGTCGGGGACGATTTTCGTACTATTATTGTTACAGACATTCGTAGCCCTGAACATCCTTAGTACAATAACAGATTAAGAAAATTAATGTTCCGAACGGGTTTATATATATATATATATATACTCTATACACATCAGGTATTCTTGGACTTATCCATTCACTAACCATTTCATCCAAGTAAATAGGCATCTATAACTAACTATTAATCTATATTAATAATCAACCTAGCCTAATATCTGACAAGTATATAACATCATCTATCTATACTCATATACTATATGTTAAATATTGCATAATAATCAGAAACTCTCTCGCACTAACGCAGATATCTCACACCGAAAGACACTATCATGACGCCCATAGGTAAACAAATTAAACTGCCTTCATAAATGGGATTAAAGACATCCCAGCCATGAGAGAGAGAGAGTGCCAGGTGCCAAACTTACCGTACCATGAGCTAATACACTCATACATATATATATAAATATTAAGTGCATAAGCACTCATAAATACATAACATCATTTTACGAGTATCTTCATAAAATAGTCAATACCCTCACCAACATGATTAAATATGAAATTATAACTTTTAAAGTTAAATAATTAATAAAATTGCAAAAAAATATTTTGCCATTAATATAAAAACTATGAAAATTTATTTATTGTTTTAATTTATGTATAAATTTTTAAATGTTTATGGTAACTATTATAAATGTTTTATTTTGAAAGTCAAATTTAAAATAAAATAATAAATAATTCAATAATATACATTTCAACACTAATAAATAGATAATTAATAAATTAATCATAATCAGTATTACAATAGAAAATAATAATACATAAATAATAATAATAATAATAATAATAATAATAATAATAATAATAATAATAAACTTGAAAAAAAGAAACCGAGTATGAAAAGAACTAATTTTTTATTTGTCACAAAATAGAAGTTTTTTTATTTTTCATATTCTTTTTTTATTATTTAGAAATAATTTTCTTAGTAGCACCCTTTAGAATAGTTTTTTAACCTTACTAATGTTTCTATGTAAGTAACCGATTAAATGGTACAGGCAAAAAATTAAAATAAATTTAGTAAAAATAATTAAAAAAATTATAAAATTAAACTTGTTAAAAAGCAAGAAAGCAAAAATAGAAACGAAAAGGTAAAATAAAAAATATTTATATATATAATATATATAATATATATATATTATATATATATATATTATATTATATATATAGTTATATACGAGTACCTGAGCCTATCCTATATAATAACCCTGTAACATCAATACCTATTTATCACTTATATATATAATATATATATATGATAAACTTCTTATATCTCTTCTTATCATTTTACATCGAAACTCATAATATAGTATAGGAACGGTATACTACATATGATATACTGATATTATTAGGACTCGATCATATTCATGGGTGGACTGAGTTATGTGGCTACCTATAATTACCACTTATAAAGTAGTTGGTATTACCAGGGGCATAATAATATATATATATATAGTATTATAATATATATATTATATATATAATATATATATTATTATTAATTATAATTATTTATATATATATTATCATTATTATATATAATCTAATATATATATATATAATATATTAATATATATTATATTAATATGTATTATTTATATATATATATAATAATAAAATATTTATATATATATAAATTTATATATATATAATATATTATATTATAATTATATTAATAATATATATATATTAATATATAATAATAATATAGTTTAGTGTTGCCTATATATATATACCTGAGCTACTACTAAATAAATTATTGATAGGACCTATAAATAGATAATACCTATATATAATATAATAGTGTACCCGTGCATATCATACTAAATATATATGTATATATATATATATATATATATATATAGATTAATATTACTAAGTTAATATATATAATATATACTATATATATATATATACTATATTATACTGACAAATTTTTACGACTATATAATGTGAGCCTATATATATATAGTGAGAATATATACGAGTCTTATAACCTCAGGACACTTTTATCTAGATAATATATATATTATATATTATATATATGATATATATATATATATATATACTATATATATATATATATATATTTATATTATAATAATATTTTATTTAGCCAGATAAATGGAATTCATACGACTATATATATATATATTATAGATATATTAACCTATATATAATATGAGTAATACTTATTAATTATTATCCACTTTACTGGTACTTATAATAAAATATATATATATATATTCAATAACAATTTTTGATGAAATGTTTTTTTTTTTTTTTTTGTATATAAAAATGCAATACTTTTATGTATTTTTTATGTTTTAAGAATGTTTTTAATAATTTTGTCATTTTCACTGTTTGCTAATTTGTTTACAATATTTGTTATTACATATTATTTTTTAGGCAGATTTCAAATTTAGTTATCTGTACAAGGAAATTATTATTTTATGTGTAGAGGCACAATGATGAATCCGAAGATAAAAACATTATTACAAAAACGTATTATTTTAAAAATAGATATGAGATTAAGAATAATTTTTCTTTTTTTTTCTATATTTATTTCTTAATATTTTTATCTGTAAACTTTCTCTATATTTTTATACTGCAAATTTAGAAGTGATTCGGCGAGTTCTCTCCTATGGAGTTTGTCACATGAAATTCCGACCAATATACTTTAAAAGAGAAAAAGATAAATAACTTTTTTTTTTGCTGAAAACTGAAAGACATTTAATATACATTAAGCAATAGGGCTTTCTCTCATCTCCTCTCTCTCCTCGTTTCTTTCCGGTCTTTTTTTAATATTGGGCCTTTACACCCAAACTCGTACGAAATACTTCTCTCTCTCGCCTTCGACAGTTTGCGTTCTCCTCCGTTTCTTCTTCTCGTCCTCTCTATTATAAAAAACTATTAACCTTGTGAGAGGAGAATAAAATATTTATGATACAAATTATATAGTATTTATTTACCCTACTGTCTTCTCAGTTAAAGGAAATTATTTAAGTTTCTAATAATTATTATGTATCATAAGTAGTTATATGCTTAATATTAATATTCAATAATAGGTTAGCAAGCCGAATTTTTAAAAATAGCACCTTACAAAATAATAATGTTAAAAATAAATCACAATATCATACATAGATTTTGATACTATACGGGCTGATGGTATTATAGGAAACACAAAAAAAAAAAAACAAAACCAGTTACTGGAAAAATATATATGATATAGATATTATCCTATCAATATACCAATATATTATATATAATCTAATCTAATATAGTATACTTTTAATAAATATATCTAATTTCTTTCTATCTTTTCCTGAGAACAAGTACAGGATGAAATACTTCACAATATAATTATATAATAATATACAAATATAAACTTAAGTATTTGAATCAAAGTGGTGATATACCATAGGGTAGGTAGGGTTAGTAGTAAGGTCTACCAATATTAATTATGAGTCGCTTTTAATAAAATAAGCATTAATAAAGTTTCTAAATTAATTCACCAATTTTTATATTAGTTGAACTTAATGATAATATAAGATATACTTCTGCTAGGTTATACATATCTAGATTTTAAAGAAAACACAAGATACAAAACTACGTAATTAGCATTTACAATAATTAAATTTATTATCATTCTAATTTTCCCTTCTATCTTTCCAACCCTAATAACCTAATCTATGGGGGTACGTAAATTTTCATTTTTCGTATAATATTAAATACCATACAAGGCCAGGGCCTGTCATCAATACCAACCATTCGCTGACCTGATTCCGAAAAGATATGAAATAATCCGGCGACACCGTAAAATTTTAGCATCATCTTTGAAGGAGCGGTGATCTTAATTAAATTTGGAATTGATGTGAAAGATATATATTGAGCCTCTCTACATACCATCCTCCTCTCCGAAATCGGGTCGGTCTCATCCAGGCACTCTTCTTAGTGTCCTCTCTCTCTCTTATATATATTAATAAATATATTAGAGGTATATAGATATTATATATTACAATAGTACAATAACTTTTCGAGCTAGCTATAAAAAGTACCTATAATAATTATAGACAATATATAAAATATGCTAAAATATCACGTGATATTATATAAATTATATAAATGACAAGGAAATACTATATATAAAAATATTTACTCATATTATATATGTACGATAAGTTTCACTTATTGCTGACAGAGTAAAATGAAATGGGTTTAGCATAGATGAGTTGTGTTTACTGTTTAGCTGCTTGGTTTTTAAGTAAGGGGTAGTTAATATGTTTCTATATTATTGAATTTAATTATATGTTTCATGATTTTAGTGCCCTTTATCCTAAATAATAAATTGAATAATAAAATCTACGGAGTTATCAAATAAATATCCAGAGCAGAAGTAAAAGACTTTGTTTTTATGTGTGAGTGTAAGTGGAGGGGGAGGCTTATAGATTAGGCTAATTAAGTTATAAACGCATTAATATAGAATCTACAACAGCTGTACAAACGACATTTAAACAATTTTGTAGGCTTCCTACCTACTTCCATATTTTTGAGTCAAATCTCATTTAACATATGTGAGATACACATACTAATAATTAATTTTTAAATGTATAAATGTAACTGTGAGAAATTGAAATTTTTCTCTCCTTTCAGATAAATATAATAGTAAGTTTTACAATTGTAAAACCTGTTTTTTCGTTAGGGGAAAAATTAAATTATTTATGATTTGCAAATATAGTATAATACTCATAGTAATTATATATATAACACTTAAGCATACAATATTTATGGGATTTATATTGATTATTTATTGTATTGATATTGGGCATAATATAAAGTATTTATTTTCATTTGATAAAATACATATCATTTCATTATACCTATACCCCCGTCTATATTATTATCTAATATATAAATAAGCTAATTCAGAGGACTACTCCCTTATCTCTGTGCTACTTCGTGCTCCTGCAACGAGTTGACAAATTATAGAAAAGATTCTTAATTTTGAGTCAAATTTCACATCGATATGTTTCGATATATATTTTCATATTTTCTTTTTGCGAATAATTGGTCTACAAGAATAATGAAAGTTTATTTACATAATAAATATGAAAGATTACGCAAAATTGAACACGAAAAAAAGGGACACACCACTCATCAGCCATCAATAATCTGACTTTTATACAAGGCTTTAAAATAGGACTATCCTGCCCAAAGGAACAAGGCGGATATGGTAATCTGTGAAATTTTTGATGTGATATATAGTTATATTTATATAAATACTGTTTATAATAGATTTGTTTTAATACCCTACGGCATTAATATATTATATATTGTTATAATACACACTCAGAGTTGTAATCAATGCACATCATAAGTATATTTAAAATATTACTGAGAGAGTGAGAGTTTAAAACAATAGCACGAACTAAATGATTTATATTCGAACAATATTTATGATAACATTGTTAGCCGCTGAATCTTTCTACCAGTTAGAAAACACATTCTACATTGAAAATAATTTTATAGGGAACTTCAAGTATCATTATTAATATATATAATAATACTATATATTATAATTTATTTACATAGATATTTCTTCTTTCATTTTCATATATATATTTATTATCACTATAATCATATATATATTATTATATTCCAATTAAACAATCTTATCTTTAAAGATTAAAGAATATTTGCTGTTAAAAGAGGCAAAATTGGTAAAGGATTTAAAAATACGTTTTAATATAATAATATATATATATATTATATAATGCCTATATATACTTATATTTATATATATATATATATAGGACACTTGTCAATATAAATATATAGTTTTTATTATAATTATATACAATAGTCCACTATCAATCCTCTATTTATTACCACTCATATATACTATAGGATTATTATGACTCAGAGTACTACAATATTTCCATAAACTCACATGGTACTTTTCACTTTATTCAGAAACTACATCTTATATCCATCTTCATACCAGAGACATTTACGTTATAAGTAGGAACGAGACAGAAGAGTAGAAGAGAGAGAGAGATGAGTAGAGAGAGTAGAAGACGCGAGAGAGAGAGCGAGAGAGGAGGGGCACGAGCAGTAAAAAGTTACTAGAGTCCCACTGATATATATATATATCTAATATATATAATATATACTACTAATATTTTAACTATAACAATTACTATCTATATATACTACCCATTTTTTTATTCACACAAATAGACCTTTACTCATATACTCAGTATGACTACCTACTTATTAACCCTACTTATTTATAGATACACACATTCTATTTATCTCTATCTTAACAGGTGTAATCTCCAGTAACGAACCACTGATATACTTACCTACATTATAATAACCCATATATAATAATATATATATACTATATAATAATATTTATATATCTATTATTTTTACTTTATATTATATTCTTATATTTTTTTATATATATATTGGGAGCTAATCATAGTATATATATAATAATATATATATATATATATACCTGTATATACTTGCACTACTATATGATTTTTAAAATTTGCTTATAGAATATATATATATTTATTTAGAGTATATTAAATAAAAGGATAAACTCAGTGATGTAATTAATTCATGAAGTATTTTCACTTATATTTTATATATTATTTTTATATTTTCCTCAGCCTAATTTATGAATATAGATTATGCTTAGTATTATGTAGAGTACTAATATAGTTGAATTTCGGCATATATAATAATACAGTACCTATACATATAATATAATGGTATTATATTAATATACTAATATATTTTAATAGCAAAACTACTTGCCACTCTCATATCTACTATAGATGCTGTGAATAGTTATTATATTATATATAGCGAGTTTGGATCATAATATAATATTATGATTAGTAATAATTCATCATGAGCCTGCTTTTATGCAATGCTATAAATATATCTTCCTAATATATCTACCTATATCGCTACCCCACTGCGGCGTATATGGAGTACGGTATATATATACTACTACTTATACTATATATATATATATATATATACAACACGTAAGTTGCTGTATATTCATTTATATATTATATATATTTTATGAAGTATATATACAGTTTAGTCTATATACTACCTCTGAGTCAATAACGTGGTCAATAATTTCACTAGATCCGGAATAATATATAAGACATATATTATAATAATTACTAGATTATATATATATACTATAGTAGTAGGGCTACCATATGGTAACCCTTTAAGTAAAGTACTTTTTTAATGCACTCCTTCAATTATTTTAAATTTTAATACACATTTATATATTTTATTATTATAACTTCGTAAGTACAATTATATTTACTTTACACGTATTATTATGATACTAGATTTAAATACGCATGGCGCGCCTAATAAATTTTTTTTAGTGCGCCTATCAGGGTTGTGGAGTCGGAGTGGAGTCGGAGTCGGAGTCGGAGTCCGGGTCGTGTTCAGGAGTCGGAGTCGGAGTCCGCGGGAGTCGGGGAGTTCGCGTAGTATTCTGAAGAGAGGTGGAAAGTCAAGCTCTCGGAGTCGCGTTACGTCGGTAGTCGGAGTCGGCAATTTTAAAAAAGGTGAAGGGAGTCGCGTAGTCGGGAGTCGGTAATTTTGAGAGGGTGAATCGGAGTCATCGGGAGTCGGAGTACTGGTATATCCCGTTTTAAAGAGGTCGCTAGTCTTGGAGTCGGCTAAGAGTCGGGTAACACCAATTCAAAATAGTCCGTTTTATTGTGCCGCCTATATACTAGTTTAAGTAGTCTAGAATAATTTGAGCTTGTGCAAAGTGTTTTATGAATTGTGACTCACTTGCGACTTCCACATTTTTGAACATTCAAATACATAAATTAACTAACTGCCGACTTCCACATCACAAAATGAAATTGTAAACTTCGAAGTTTTAATTTTTTAAACTCACTCACCTTATGTTTTTCAATTTGGATAATTAATTATAACTTTACTATTTATAGAATTATACCTTCAATCACTTTATATACATCTAAATTTAAGAATGGATTAAGACATATAAAAAAATCCAAGGTTAAACTGAAGATAAAATTTCTTCCATTGACGTTGGTATTCTACTAGCTGCTGTTTATAATATTTATTATTCCTATTCTACAGGGTAAAGCTTAAATGAAGAATCAAGCAATCAAAAGAATTCTCGTCATTGATTTCAACGTTGAACCATTATGTATTTTAATAGGTTAGGCAGGTATATTCTAAAGAAGAAAGGTAAATAAATCTATTTTGGTCAAGAATTATAACTACAACTATCCCCATTACAACCTTCCCAATTCATTTTCAGAAGCTCAGAAGATGAGTATGAATAACTTCTAGATATTGGAAGTGTTTAGCTATCGAAAGCTTCGACTAGTTCAGAAAGTATAAAGTTCAAAGGTTCTCTTCGATATCACCTTGTAGCATATATGTTTAGCATA